>PVHX01011306.1:0-45457 GCA_004024805.1 Geosciurus inauris
CCCCCCCCCCCCCCCCGCTCTCTTTCTTTTTTGCTTGGTACCAAAGTTGAACCCAGGGGCTCTTAACCACTGATCCACATCCCCGGCACTTTTTATTTTTTATTTCGAGGCAGGGTCTCACTAAGTTGCTTAGGGTCTTGCTAAGTTGCTGAGGCTGACTTTAGACTTGCAATCCTCCTGCCTTAGCCTCCTGAAATGCTGGTATTACAGGCATGTGCCACTGTGCCTGGCTTGTATGTAAAATTCTTAATCTTTTTTTTCATTTATATCTTATTTCTGACTTGATCATAAAGTCTTCTGGAACAGGAATTACGTATTTTATCCTTTGTATCTCTCCTGGAATGTTATGCACATGTATGGATTAATTATCATCACACTCTTAAAAGAAAACTTAATGAATAAATGCACAGGTGAACTTAGAACCATTTGGTTGAGTATTGCACATTTTTGATAGACTCAGTAGTGATGATATTATAATATAAGTCCTGTTGTTTCAGAGTAACCATAGGGAACCTCAGAAGCACAAGCCAGGAGAATTTGGGAATGCTCCAAGAATGAAGAGGGACAGTAGCACTATATTATTATCATTTCAGCCTTCAAGATTTTTAAGAAAATCTTAAATTATCTTTGGTCACTAAAAGAAGTAGAAAGCCCAGATTTGGGTTTGGATGTTTTTAGGAAAACAGCCTAGGAGGAGTTAGGAAAGTGATGGAAGACATACAGAGTTCTGTGGACATCATTTGACTATCTAGAAGAGTTGTGCTATTAATACAGGAAGAATATGATAAGTAGAGCCCCTCAATTCTTACAATTTTGATGGAGTTCTTACAGACAAAAGACATTTGAAGAGCTTGGCCGAAACATGAATCAAAATTCTATAAAAGAGAGAGCACCCTGGATGGGGTTTCAGATCTCTATGTGTGGACAAAAGAATTAGAAGCATATTAGTTGAATTTAAGGCGATGAGCCCACCCCAATTGGAGAGTGTATTAGTTTCTTATTGATTTCTAATAATTCACCCCAAATGTATCAATTAAGGTAACATAATGATGTCACTTTCTATAGGGGAGACTAAGATGAGTTAGTTAGATTCACTGCTCAGGGCCTCATGAAGCCAGAATCAAAGGGCTATGATCTCACATGAGGTTTGAGGTCATGGTCCTGGGCCAGCAGAAGAGGTCCCTAGCCAGATGCTGCTGCTGCTTGTCTCTTTTAAGACTTCCCTGATAAGGTCAGGCCCACCCAGAAATTTTTCTCATTTGATTAACTCAAAATAAATTTATTAGGAGCCTTGATGCATCTGTGAAATTTCTTTTGCAATAAAATATATCATTCATAGGAGTCATAGACCATTGTCTTAAGTTGTAGAGACAATTGCACCGGTTCTATTCACCAGGAAGCTATCTCAGAAGTCTACATGATTCAGAGTGTGCTATCTTAAACAAATAAGACTCACTGTATCCCAATAACATTGCATATAAGGGTCCCAACATTACTTAGGAAGGGGATATTATTAACTTTAATTGTTTCTTTGTTTTAAAATGATAGCAACATTTAACATTATGTATTGAGAATCAAAATGTCAAAGTCACAGCTCTAAAATGTCTAGCAATATGTGCTTGTTTAAATTTTAATTACTTAAAATCTGTTAGAATATTTAACCTATTAGAATAACAAATCAATCTTATAATTTCAAGTTAAAACTTACAATTGAGTAATTGTTTTGGACCTATAATTTCAAGTTAAAATCTTAGGACATTGAAAAGAACCCATATTTTAATCCACTTAGGTATTTAATTTATCAGATTTGTGAGAATAACAAGTTCTTAGAAAGTCTTTAAGTAATATGATTGACATACTTAAAAAGGAAATAAAAATATATCCCATTAATAAATGTCATTAAATATTAAGGAATTTAATTGAGATCTAACTAAATGGAAGGAATTACTCCCTAAAAGTAATTATAAGATTTGCTAATTTATGAATGTATTAAGATTTATAAACAAACACACAAACATAAGAAGAACAGGCTTTGAATGAATACTAATTTCATGCCCAAATAACCTTGAATAATTTTTTCTAGGCATAAAAATTCCTCTTAAGAACAGAAATGTACTCACATTTAACAAGCTTCAACTCTGCTATCTTGTGTGCCCTTTGTCAAGACATTTAACTTCTCAGCCTCAGCTTCCTCATCTGCAAAATGAATGCTATCATGTTAACTTTCACTGCTGCAGTGAAGATGAAAAGAGATGTTCTGCATAAAGTGATTCTCACAAATGCAAGGATAGGGGCTTTGGTCACAATCCTCCCACGCTGTGTTCATGTGACAGTTCAGTCTTCCACATACCCTCTTGGTACTAATCAGATTGTACATTTTCGGGCACGAATGATGAATTAGTTTTAATGCAGCATAGTAACCTGTCAAACCCAGAGAAAAGGGGGCCATCACACTCTTCAGATGTTCACTGAGAGTGGCTGACACAGGCAGCTGCACACTTCAGTTTTGAAGAGCTGAGGCACAGGAGGCAGAAAGTCAGCTGCTGGCTCCAAGGAATTTATGCAACCATGTTTCTGTGCCAATCTTTTGCGCCAAAAAACCGTAGTAGGTTTTAAAACACTAGGAAAGGGAGAAGCTGAGTATTCCCTCTAGGCTAATAGTAGCCTGGTGAAATGTCACTGTGTTTGTGTCCGAATGAGCAGAGGAATGCAGTCCTGTCTGGGCAGAGGGCAAACATACACCCAGAGGAGAGCCAGCCCAGTCCCTGCACTGCTTATTGCTGAGAATGTATTAAGGCAAATAGAGATGAATCCACTTTACCCAATTTCCAACATTTGGGGATTGAAAACGTTGTTTCAAAGGAAAAAATGTAAAATGGATTATTTCTGTGCACTTACCAATGTCTTGGTCTTCCAATTCCTTGGACAAATGCAATTTTTTTAATGGTAACTCTGGAAGGGAACAAGCACAGGCATAGTACGTGTGTGTGTGTGTGTGTATGTGTGTGTGTGTGTGTGTGTGTGTGACAGAGAGAGAGAGAGAGTCTCAAAGAAAAGAAGCCAAAAAGGGTAGGTTCAGAGAGAAACTGTGAGATAAAACCCAGAAGCAGCAAAAACAAACGTGAAGAAGGAATATTAGAACACAAAGAGCTTAACACTGAAAACTGGGGCACACACAGTAAAGGGAGAACTGTGAAAAAAACAAAAACTATAATTTTCAAGGACCCATGGTACCAGTTAGAGAAGCAAGAGAGGGAAAAGAGAGAAAGGAAGATAACACAGGGCAACATTCAATTTAGCCAGTATTTATTGAATATCCACAGGGAGCATGGTAACCTCCTAGAACTTAAGTGGAAGCAAATTCAATTCTCTCCTATACCCAGGGTTAGAATCTCAGGTCTGTGGAGCCGCCTGGGAACTAAGGTGTGTGGACAAGCAGATCCACACTGTCCTGTGCCTCCGGGGAAGGGGGCGTTCAGCCTCTTCCCATGCCTTCCTGGGATGAACTGCAGTACTTACTTTTTTTCCATGGAGAAAAAAAGAATATTTAAAAGATGAAACCTTATATGTTATATTATGTTTTTGTTGTCATTTGTACTTACAACATCAGGTCTTTAAAAGTGCTATTAATAGTTGCAACATTTCTTTATAAAACATAAAAATATGGACTCTCAAAATTAAAAAAAGATAAATATTGAAATTCAAAAGATATAGTCTATCAGAGACCACTTTTATTAAGTATCTCCTTTCCTAGGTCCTGACATAATGTACAATATGTTAAGAACAAATTTCTATTTCATAAAATTCAGTCTAGAAAAATATGTCTAAGTACACAGGCACATATCTGATCAAACTGTCTCTGAATGACCTGCAGAAAGGGCACTGAAATCTGTTATGTGACTCACAGTATCTAAAAGGTATATATATATATTTTTTTTTAAAACCCAGAAATTTAGAAAATATATAGCTATTCCTAGCAATGGATTCTATAAAATACACTTGCAGAGGAAAGACACATCATCAAAACTTATTACACTCCATCATCTGTGGACCATATCCAGGCAGACAACTCATTTAGTAAACGTGAGAGAAAGAAGGCAAATGACAAAATAATTTATGGATTATTAGCTTACCTTTATTCTCCCTGTATTTTCCTACCTCACAACAGGACTTTTAGAATTCCCCTGTCTCTGGGATTTCTACTGAGTGGAAAAACAGAAGACACTTAAAGTAAAGGATCTTTGAGGATCATATGAAATAAAACTTGAAGATACTGTGCTGCTATTATCCTGAGGATGGTAATAACTTGGAGAAACTCAGGAATAAGAAGCTGTGTCTTAAAAGAAGGTGAAAGTCGGAGGACCATGCATTGATCACGAGCAAAAATAGCATTCTAGGGAGAAGGCATGTGGTAGTGGAAAGGCTTCTTTGGTGTGCCAGGAGAGGAGAATGGCACTGTCGGCATCAGAGTGCCAACCTTTGTCAAAGATTCTATGCCTCGATAAGAGAGAGAATCAGAGGAGCCAGGGAGGAAAGATCACAATCTGGAACAGTGAAACTGTCAATGATACCCAGTGGATCAATGACTAACAACAGCATCTCAGATGATGTAGTACAACCTAGAACCAGCTCTGGGACCTCAGCATGATTCCATGATGTAGCAAGTCCCAATAGTGACTGAGAAATTAAATTCTCTACCACTATGCAAAACAGGCTAATAATGTGATTTTTGTTGATTTTAGAAAAAATAAGTAAATGAAATAATTTGTTATTTCCTTCAGTTATTTATTATTTAAACATATACCTGTGTTTGTGGCATATATGTCATAACTGACATAATTTTGACATAACATAGAACTATTTCTGAATAACCTTTGGGCATCTTAGATATTTTCTCCAGCTCTCAGATCTTTTACCTGTAAGATGGAAATAAAAATAGAATTTAATTCATAAGCTGTTGTAAGTGGTGAGGATTAAATGGATGCTAAGTGTCTAGGTACTTGGGTGCTCAGTAATGGTCATTGTTTTTACTCGGTTTGAAAACTAGTCTACTAGAAATGAGACAAAATTTTTATACAAATATTTTAGGCAATCATTGCAAAGATGGAAATACCATCAGTTATGAACACTGTTTGCAAGATAAAAGATAAATTATTAATAGTTCTTCAGGAAAATACCATCATCATTTGCAGGAAATCCAATATGAGAATATAGCCAAGAAAAACACCAACCATCTCCCACAACATGGAGCCATGAGCACTCAGATCAATACACCTCCAGTTCATGGGGAAGAACAATAAAGTAACAACTCAAAGTACCTAATACGGCAATGACTTTTGAAAAATCAGCTGCCACTTTTCTCCTCTTCTTTTTCCCCACCCTTCCCTCAATACTATACCATTCAAGACTAAAGATATTTATGATTCTCTGAGGGACTAACTTTAACAAACTTGTGACAAGCAAGCCAATACTTGATGAAAGTATCTTACTATGACAGATATATGTCCTAAATGGAATGTGGAAAGGGAAAGCATACTTTAATTTTTGATAAGGTAAAAATCACACTTTAGAAATTAATGTCTCCACATAGGGAGCTCATTTCAAGTCATGTAGCCTCTAAGATTCAAATGTTTCAGGGCCAGGTCAGAATGGAGGTGGGGTGAGATTGTTGCATTTAGTCTGCACCCCCAGCTTCTTAGATATCAGGTTTCTATCACATAAAAAATAATCTTAGTGTGGCCTTAAGATCTCCTCATTTTTGCTTTCCTCTATCTTGCCCAAATCCTTTGGGACTAATTACTGGTATTTTTGCCTTCTGGTATGGCTACAAAATTCTGGTATGACTCAAAATTCTGGTATGACTCAAAATTTCTGAACTTTGAGGTCCATTGTCTTTTCTGATGATAGAAATTCACACATGAGTTTCTGCTTATGATTATTTTGTAAGGTAAGGCTTCCATTTTGATTCCCACTTGAATTCTTGTTCTAGAAGTTTTCATTGTTCTTCAGATTCTTCTCAGGAGTTTGCTTGATTTGGACAGTCCTGATTCCTTGGAGATGAAAGTTATTATTCAGAACACAACCTGGGTGGTTGTGATCATGTCACCTGAGATAGGCTTCCCTAAGTTTGTCTTTTTAGAATTCTCAATTCTGCTTGTTAATTACCTGGTGCCCACCTCCAGAGGAACTCAGTTGCAAAAAGCTAGACCACCTGAAACCCACAGGTGTATATCCGGCAATCAATATATGTTGAATGAGATAATAAAAAATTCAGTCATTAACTCATTAAGTATTTACCAAGTATGTGCTGGAACAATGAAAATTTAAATCCTGTCATCAAGGGGTGCTCAGCCTCTGAGAGGAAACAATGAGGAAACAATTGTGATGAAGTAGAAGGATTCAAATACCCCATTGGGACTTGGGAAGGAGATCCAAAGTGTGAATGGTAGGGTGGGTGTCACAGAGGAGGTAGGGTTGGAGTGGACATGTGAAGGTGAAAAGAGAGTACACTAAGTGGCCCATAGATCATGTGTATGCAAAGATGAGTTGGGGAAATTGCAAAGGGACTTCTCAACACAGTTTGAGTAGAGTTATTTCTTAAACACATCTCTGATGAGGTAACCGTAGGTTGTAAGAGACCATGGAGGAAAAGAGAGTACTTTGAAATCCAATAAGGCCTTCAGAGTGAAGAAAGAAACTGAGCCAGCAATAAAGACATCCACCCTCTCCTCTGCTGCCTGGGAAAAATGGAGAAGTCCAGGTCCAAGTCTGGATCCATCACAAACAACTCTCTACCCTGTGTCCCTTTGGGAACAACACAATCACTTTCAGATTGACTGAGCTGTCAGTGACCTCTAGTGGTGGCCCCCTTGCTGGCCCAAGAAAGGAGCCATTCAGCTCCTCAGCCATTTTCCCAAGCACCTACCCTGTGCTGGCTTATGTGACAGCCAGTGGAGCCAGGGACCTTCAAAGCTTGGCCTTCCACTCAGTAAGTTCACAGTCTTGTCATCCTAATGTGAGACACAGACATGAACACATTGTAATAACATGTATGTCCAGAGCAAGAAGACAGAATTTATATAGAAGGACAATTAACTCTTAGGACTATAGGCTTTGATGCTGCTTTGATCTCTGGGCTGGCATAGAAAAGGCTCTCTGGAAGGTGTGATAGGGCTCTGAAAGAAAATGAGGACTTCACAAGGAAATGGGTAGGAGATGAGCTTTCCAGGAAGAGAGAACAGTGTGGGTTACTTGGAGCACTGAAAGTAACTGTAGTCTAGGAGCATCCACAGTCGGAATAGAATTGGGTAGAGTGTTAGTCGCTCTTTCTAAGGACACCCAAAAGTATACACTGTCTGCCTTCCCCACAAGTGTTTAGCTCAGCAGACATTTATCAAACATCTTCTGTAGGCCAAGCCCTCTGATCAACAATCTGGTATGGAAATCTCAATATGCTCACAGTCAAGATAGATATGAAGGAGCATTCTATGTAAAGTGAAAGTTTTACAGAAATACAGGTTGGCATCAAAGGGAAAGAGGCTTCCCAGAGAAGGAAGTGCTTGAGTTAACTTTGAAAACTGGATAGCAGGAATTAGTGAGATGATGTCAAGAGAGGTTGTGCCTTCTTTGTTTCTGTGATGTAGCACTGCCTGAATGTCTTACTCCCTCTCTGGTCATGGGCTGATTTCTTCCTCTGGTCCCTCTCCTCCCCCAACTGACCTCCACACCTGAAAGTTCTGTGCTCAGCCTTCAAATGGGATCTTGCCTTTGTTCTGTCCTTCAGTGACTTCATTCACACTAGACTTGCACTAACATTTGTGAGGTTCCAACTTCTACTTAGTGGAGACATCATGCTACCAATTGCATGACTTTTTACCCAGAAAATCAGCCTATGCCTAATGAATCATGTTCCAAACAGAACCCACCATCTTTAATCTCTGAAATCCTCCCCTCCCTTGGTTGTATATCCTATTCACCCTTTCGTAGCCTGTTTTATAAATCCAGAACCTTGAAAAGACCCTTAACTTACTCCTTCTTTATCCCCAACCTCCAGTGCCTCTCCAAGTTCTGCAGTGCTCATAATCATTTCTCTCTGTCCACTATCACTGCCTTCACTTAGTAGTCCTGTATGCGGTCTTGGCTGGCTGATTGCAGGGTCCTCCTAATCTCCCTCTCTGTTTCTAGTCCACCACCAGCAAGGTGGTATATCTTTATGAGAAGTCTGATCTTGAGTAGCATCCCATAGCACTCCTCCTGCTTTTCATGCCTTTGTGTACCTACAACCTTTAGTCAGGACTCAGATCCTTAGGGTGGCAGGCAAGCCTCTTCTGCTAGCCTCTCCAATAGCTTCATCTGTGCCCTTGGGCTCTAGGAATTTTCCAGAAATTTCAAACTGATTATAAACTCCCCCTAAAAAACATGTTGTTTCATATTTCCCTCTCTTGGAATGCTGATCCCTAGAATGCATCCCCCATCACTTTTTCCACATGGCAAACTCCCCTGTATCCCTCAAAACTCAGTTTCACATCACTTCCCCCAGCAATCTTTCCTTGACTTATCCTTTTGGATACATAGCCACTTTCTTCTCTATACTACTTCTGAATCATGTATGTGCATATATTATAATGCTTTTCTGTGACAACCTGTTATCTGTGGCTCCAGACTGGAGATGTAATGCAGTGTAGTAAAGAAGATGGAACCAAATCCCAGCTTTGCCACTTACCAGTGGGAACTAGGCAAATTATTTACCTCTCTTTGGCTTAGTTTCCTTGTTTGCAAAATAGGAATAATAATAGCATCTGCCTGCCTCATAAATGATCAAATGAGTATACATAAAGTGATTTGAACAGTACCTGGATCATAGGAAATGCTATGTACGATTATGCTCTAACTGCCAGCTGTGAGTGCCATGATGTTTTCGTCCTATTCACCTCTGCATCTTTCTCATTTCTGTCTTCTCAGGGCCTGTGCAGTACCTGACTTAAAGCATACGTGGAACAAATGTTTATTTAGAGGAGGAATGACTCAATCTTTGGTTCTTTCCTTTTCTTTGTTCCAGAGCCCAGGAAATCCCTGATTCCTTACTGGTTTTCCTTGTCAGTGTCCTTTGCATTTAGTTTTCTTTCTATGATAACTGACACTACTCCTTTAGTTATTCAACAAAAAGTAAATCACCAATAGTGTACAAGGCAAACTAAGTGCTAAAGACATTTCTGTGAATAAGACAAATTTCTTCTCATATGACACAGAAATTAGATAATAACATGTTAGTTATTTGACCACAAGTGTGACACATAATGGGAGTCTTGGAGATCAAGAAGCTTCTCTTGGGGGAGGCATTGGACTGACACAGGAAAAAAAAGGAGCAAATAGCTAGAATACAATCAAAGATGCTGTGATGGAGAGTGATCCAGGCAAAAGGAGCTTCATGTGTCACCTTCTAAGGCAGGAAGAAATTTGGCATGCCTAGATTTTGTGTTCTTTGTGTCTAGAGTATTATGACATTGCTGCCTGATCCTGTACAGGACCCTCCCCATAGCTATCATCATGCTTCCCTGGTCCAGAACCTTCCATGATTCTGTATACTTATTGAACACCATACCAATTTTTTAGTTGCTTTTCAATACTCAGTACAATATGGGCCCAAATAATTAATCAGTTTTATCTTCCAAGAATCATCAGTATCTATGCTTAACAATAGTTGTCATAAACTACTTAACATTCCCCACACATTCCTTAGTTTTTTCTCCTTCCTATTTCCGCTTATGTTCTTATTAACAATATGCCTCTTCTCTATGCCACCCATGCTTCTTGTTTCATGAAACAACATTCATTGTTGTATGTGTGATGTGCTTTGATATTTTCTATTCACTTTTTGTTCTATTTCAGTTAAAAAAAAAAAGCAGGTTGTAACCCACCAAAGTGATTTCACAATTCACCATGGATTTTGACCCATAGTTAAAAACATTGCCTTACTTAACCTTAAAGATCTTTCCAAGATCTACGATTCTTGAAGGGAGTTTGCTGTGGTAGTGACTGAAGCTTTTTTTTTTTTTTCCTCCAGCAGTAGAATCCTCTAACTCAGCTATATGCTACATCTTGATTATTGAGCCTCTGTTTTCTGATGACAGGTTGGTAAAATTCTGCAAGAGCATGTGATCAATGGGAGAATTTTTCATACAGATCCAAGTCACCCTGAGGATACTTAGCAATGCATCTTAATTTGTTATGGATATCACTCACAAGCGGCTATTTCAATACTGCCAATGTTCTGAACTAAAGTGGCTACTTGCATTGAGCTGTTCCAGATCACAGATTTGGGCTAAGATGAACATAGGAGATATTTATTCCAGCTGTAACTGAGGAAATAAATAAATCTGTTAGCAAATAATTCCAAGACAACCAGATGAAGTTGCAGCTCATGTTGTATAGTAAGTGTACCTTGGCTGTTAGATTTGCTTCATAATTGCCCAAGAGGAATGAATATTTTGTAATAGCCACCCTACAAAGGATCTGTTTTTCAAAATTGTTTTTATGTCTTAGTTAATTTTTAAATGGAACATTTCAGTATTTCTTCCATTTTAAATTTCATACCTTCAACATCTAATTAAGCTACCCATTTTATATCAATATCCTTCAAATCTTCATCTGCATCTCAGATTACAATCCTTTGCTTCATTTTTTTGTACCCACACTGCCAACTGGACATAACTCTGATGAAGTCTCCCTAGACTTCCCCATCTCGACAATCTAAAAGACACACCCCCATTTCCCTGATTAGAAAATGGCCCAACCTTCCTCTTCACCTGAACTAGAAAACTCCAGTGGAAGCCTCCTCACTAACCTCTTGCTGATTCTCCTGACTTTGCATCTTTCATATCTTACATTTGTCAGATTCTCTCAGTCTCCCTGCCTCCACTGGAGTTCTACCTTCCCAAATGTTTTCTCATCATTTTTTAAACACATTTCACACAAGGGCTGATATATTGTGTCACTCCTGTGCTTGGAACCATTTAGTTTTCACTATTCCCTTTAAGAAAGAATCTAGTGCCAAAGTGCCTGCAGACTCGTGGGAACACAGGCCAAGGCCCAGGACCACCTTCAGGGACCACTGCAGGAGCCCAGACAAAGGCAGACCCAAGACTGCTAGCTGCCAATCACAGGGGAACCCAGATGGAGGGGAAAGACTGCCCCTGGGGACCCCTGTGGGAGACTGGGCCTAAGTGAGACCAGAGACCACCCCCAGTTCCACAGCAGAGTCCCTGCCCACTGGCAGGAGCACAGGCCAAGGCCCAGGACCACCACAGGAGCCCATCCAAGGTCAGGTATGAGATCAATACCCGCCAATCCACTGACCCACAGGGGAACTCAGACCCAGGTGAAGGACTGCCTCTAGGAGCCAATGGCTGAGGCCCAGGACTGCCCCCAGTTCAGTGCGAGAGCCCCTGCCAATCCACGGGAGCCCAGGCCCAGGGCTAGACCCACCACCTGGAATCCCTGAGGGAGTCCAGAACAAGATCAAGCCTAGGACTGCCCTCATAGATCTGTGTGAGAGCCCAGGCCCAGGACCTTATATCCAGCAAAATTGAGCTTCAGATTTGATGATGAAATAAAAACTTTCCATGATAAACAAAAGTTAAAAGAATTTACAGCAAGAAAGCTTGCATTACACAGCATTCTTGGCAACACATTCCATGAGGAGGAAATGATAGCAAATAATGAAAATATACAAAGAGAGGAACTATACTAAAGAAAAGGCCAATCAAAGGAGGAACCAAGTCAAGGTAAAAACCAAAAATAAACCAAAATGACAGGTATTACAAATCATATTTCAATAATAACCCTGAATGTGAATGGCCTAATCAATTAAAAGACATAGACTGACAGACTGGATTAAAAAAAAAAAGACCCAACAATATGCTGCCTTCAAGAGACTCATCTCACAGGAAACAACATCCACACACTGAAAGTGAAAGGGTGGGAAAAAATATATCACTCACATGATATATACACTCACATGATATATACAAGTAGGAGTTTGCATCCTCATATCAGATAAAGTGGACTTCAAACCAAAGTTAGTGAAAAGGGAAAAAGAAGGACATTTCATACTTCTTAAGGGAATCATACATCAACAAGACATAACCACCATAAATATCTATGCCCTAAACAATGGGGCATCTATGTATATGAAACAAATCCTTCTCAATTACAAGAATCAAATAGACCACAATATAATAATACTTGGTGACTTTAACATAGCTCTCTCACCACTGGATAGATCTTCCAAACAAAAACTAAACAAAGAAACTATAGAACTCAATAAAACAATTAATAATTTAGACTTAACAGACATATATAGGGTATTCCATCTATCAGCAAGCAAATATATTTTTTTCTCAGCAGCACATGGATCCTTCTCCAAAATAGATCATATGTTATGTCACAAAGCAAGTCTTAGCAAATACAAAAAAATAGAGATACAAACCTGCATCCTATCTGACCATAATGGAATAAAATTAGAGATCAATGACAGATTAAAAAATAGAAACTTCTGCAACACTTGGAAATGAAATAATACACTATTGAATGACACATTGATAACAGAAGACATCAGGGAAGAGATAAAAAAAATTCTTAGAGGTAAATGAAAACTCTGATACAACATATCAAAATCTTTGGGACACCATGAAGGCAGTGCTAAGAGGAAAGTTCATTGCATTAAGCTCATTCCTTAAAAGGAGAAAAAGTCAACAAATAAATGACTTGACACTACATCTCAAAGCCCTAGAAGAAGAAGAACAAACCAACACCAAAAGAAGTAGAAGGCAGGAAATAATTAAAATCAGGGCTGAAATCAATAAAATTGAAACAAAAAAAAAATTCAAAAAACTGACAAAACAAAAGGCTGGTTCTTTGGAAAAATAAACAAAATTGACAAACCCTTAGTCACCCTAATGAAAAGAAAGAGAAAACTCAAATTACTAAAATTCATGATGAAAAAGGAAATATCATGACAGACACTACTGAAATACAGAGGATAATTATAAACTATTTTGAAAATCTATACTCCAGTAAAATAGAAAACCCGGAAGACATCAACAAATTTCTAGAGGCATATGGCCTACCCAGACTGAACCAGAAGGTCATACACACCTAAAACAGATCAATTTCAAGTAAGGAAATAGAAGATGCCATCAAGAGCCTGACAACCAAGAAAAGCCCAGGATAAGATAGATTCTCATCCAATTTCTACAAGACCTACAAAGAAGAATTAATAGCAATACTCCTCAAACTATTTCATGAAATAGAAAAAGAAAGACCCCTTCCAAACTCATTCTATGAGGTGAGTATCACCTTGATACCAGAATAAGACAGAGACACATCACATAAAGAAAATTTCAGACCAATATCTCTGATGAATATAGATGCAAAAATTCTCAATAAAATTTTGGCAAATCACATACAAAAACATATTTAAAAAATAGTGCACCACGGTCAAGTGGGGTTCATTCCAGGGATGCAAGTTTGGTTCAACATACGGAAATCAATTAACGTAATCCATCACATCAATAGACTTAAAGATAAGAATCACATGAATTTATCAATTGATGCAGAGATAGCATTTGACAAAATACAGCATGCTTTTATGTTCAAAACACTAGAAAAATTAGGGATAGTAGGAACATACCTCAACATTGTAAAAGCTATCTATGCTAAACTCAAGGCCCATATCATCCTAAATGGAGAAAAATTGGAAGCATCCCTTCTAAAAATAGGAACAATACAGGAATGCCCTCTTTTTCCACTGCTATTCAGCATAGTCCTTGAAACACTAGCCAGAGCAATTAGACAGATGAAAGAAATTAAAGAGATGTGAATAGGAAAAGAAGAACTCAAACTATCATTATTTGCTGATGACATGATTCTATACTTAGAGAGCCCAAAAATTTCCACCAGAAAACTTCTAGAATTAACAAATGAATTCATCAAAGTAGCAGGATATAAAATCAACACCCATAAATCAATTGCATTTGTATACATCAGTGATAAACCCTCTGAAAGAGGTGACAGATGGATTTACACAGATCCAGATTACACAGATTTTCTTCTAAAAGAGAAATTAGAAAAACTATCCCATTCACAATAGCCTCAAAAAAAAAATACTTGGGAATCAATTTAACAAAAGAGGTGAAAGACCTCTACAATGAAAACTACAAGACACTAAAGAAAGAAATTGTACAAGATCTTAGAAGATGAAAAAATCTCCCATGCTCTTGGATAGGCAGAATCAATATTGTCAAAATGGCCATACTACCCAAAACACTATGTAGATTCAATGCGATTCCCATTAAAATCCCAGTGTCATTCCTTATAGAAATAGAAAAGGCAATCATGAAAGAAATTCATTTGGAAGAGTAAGAGACCCAGAATAGCCAAAGCAATCCTTCACAAAAAGAGTGAAGCAGGAGGCATCACAATACCATACCTTAAACTATACTACAATGTTATAGTAACAAAAACAGCAGGATACTGGTACCAAAATAGACATGTAGACCAATGGTACAGAATAGAAGACACAAGACAAACCCACTTAAATACAGTTATCTTATACTAGACAAAGATGCCAAACACATACATTGGAGAAAAGATAGCCTCTTCAACAAATAGTGCTGGGAAAACTGGAAATCCATATGTAGCAAAATGAAGCTAAACCCCTATCTCTCACCATGCACAAAACTCAACTCAAAGTGGATCAAGGACCTGGGAATTAGACCAGAGACCTTAAGCTTAATAGAAGAAAAAATAGGCCCAAATCTTCATCATGTTGGATTAGGACCTTACTTCCTTAACAAAACTCCTATAGCATAAGAAGTAAAATCAAGAACCAATAAATGGGATGGATTCAGGCTAAAAAGCTTCTTCTCAGCAAAAGAAACAATCAATGAGGTGAACAGAGAGCCTAAATTCTGGGAACAAATTTTTGCCACACGCATATCTGATAGAGTACTAATCTCCAGGGTATATAAAGAACTCAAAGAAACTCAACACCAAAAAAACAAACAACCCAATCAATAAATGGGCTAAGGAGCTGAACAGACACTTCTCAGAAGAAGATATACAATTGATCAACAAATATATGAAGAAATGTTCAACATCTCTAGCCATTAGAGAAATGCAAATCAAAACTACTCTAAGATTTCATCTAACGCCAGTCAGAATGGCAATTACCAAGAATACAAACAACAATAAGTGTTGGTGAGGATGTGGGGGAAAAGGCATACTCAGACCTTGCTGGTGGGATTGCAAATAGGTGCAAACAATCTGGAAAGCAGTATGGAGATTCCTTAGAAAACTTGGAATGGAACTACCATTTGACCCAGCTATCTCACTCCTCCGTGTATACCCAAAGGACTTAAAAACAGCATACTACAGTGACAAAACCACTTTAATGTTTATAGCAGCTCAGTTCACAATAGCTAATCTGTGGAACCAACCTAAATGCCCTTCAATAGATGAATGCATAAAGAAACTGTGGTATATATATATACAATGGAATATTACTCAGGAATAAAAGAGAATAAAATTATGGCATTTGCAGGTAAATGGATGGAGTTGGAGAATATCATGCTAAGCAAAGTAAGCCAATCCCAAAAAAACAAATGCCGAATGTTCTCTCTGATAAGTGGATGCTGATCCATAATGGGGAAAAGGACATGAGAAGAATGGAGGAACTTTGGTCAAAAGGGAGAGAGGGGGAGGGGTCATGGGAACAGTAAAGATGGTGGAATGAGATGGACATCATAGCCCTAGCTTCATGTATATGACTGCATATATGATGTGATCCTACATCATATACAACCAGAGAAATGAAAAGTTGTGATCCATCTATGTAAAATGAATCAAAATGCATTCTGCTATCATGTATACCTAAGTAGAATAAATAAATTTTTTAAAAAAAGAGAGAGTCTAATGGAGAAAATCTAAATTTGCTTGCAAGGGTCCTTCTTGTTATGTACTTCCTAACTTTCATGCCTCATTTTGACTCTTAACCTTCTGCTTTTCTTCTTCCTACCTCTCATTCTAATCATATTTTACATCCCCCAACTTTTTTAGATAATGCTTTTTGTGCTTTAAACATTGTGGCGGGGGCGGGGCAGAACATGCTCCCTCTTTGGACAAAACTCATTATTTCTTCAAGCCACATCTTGTGTATCTCATGCGAAATGTTCCTTGGTCTTCTAAGTCCGGGTCTGTGATCCTCCTGGTTCTTCCTTAATGCCTTCCAGTTTACTACATCACTGTAATAAAATCATCCATTAACCTCAGTCCAATAATATGAGCAGAGAAATTATTTAGCATCAGTTTCTGTTGCCTGGCACATTATAGCTATGCAATTCATATTTCTACAGTGAAAAAGATCTGATTTACTCTCTGACAAGGAGTAAAGTGAATCTCCTATGAGAGGCTCCTAAATCTGTCCAACACTAGAATGAAGTACCTGCAAAGTATCTAAGTCTGACAGATGACTTAAGTCATGATCTCCAGATGGCTTCTCAAAAGATTTTTAAATGTCCATGTTTTATGTATCCCATTTTACAAATTCATAAGGAGGTTAAAAAGTATTACTTTTGGATCTCCAAAATCTCACCATTTCAGATCATCTCTCCTCATAGACAATTGAATTTACTTTTTACCAGACCCACTCTGGCCAGTATCTTGATCCTCAGCTCAGTAGGGCTTTCAGTACAGTTTAATCCACTTATTCTCATTCATCTGCTTCTATTGACTAAACACCTACTAAGTGCCAGATGCTGGGAATACTAGAAGATAAGACATCACCACTCCCCTCCAGACCCTGTCTATTCAGGGTTTGGAGAAGGAAAGGAGGCAGACACATAAGCTGTTATGATATAGGTTTGCCCCAAGCTTATCAGAACTCAAGCTTAGTCAAGTGTTTCCACAGAAGCATCAAAAATGTTAAGGAATGAGAAAAAAAAAAAAGTTTTTTTCCTATATGAAAAAAAAAACAAGATCAATTTTATGAATGATAAATATTCTGAGTGAGGAACACAGTAAGCAACAGATATCAAAATGAGGACCGTTTGGGGGCAGGGGAGTTGTTTATGGGACTATGAAGATTCTCATTGCATCATGTCACAATTAGTCAGTGTTACTTGAGTGAACTTCTGTTTATAACTGAAAAGCAAATAGTCTGGTTACCTAGGCATTTCTTCAAAGATGTTAATGCATAGTATAGCCAAAATGGTACAGTGTTTAATTTTGAGAGTCAACATATAGCTTTGCCAATTATTAAAATGGGGATGTTCATGGTGACACTGTCAATGCACATACCAGGAAAGTAGAAATGTATTCTAAAGGGTTTTGATTAAAGCAAAATTTAAAATGAATAAGACTTATGAACAGAATGATTCTACAATTGTCACCAGCCAAAATGTTTTCAACATACATTTCTGAGTCTGGCCTGGTGGCGCACGCTCGTAATCCTAACACTTTGGGAGGCTGAGACGGGAGAATCGGAAGTTGAAAGCCAGCCTCAGCAACAGTGAAGCGCTAAGCAACTCAGTGAGACCCTGTCTCTACATAAAACACAAAATAGGGCTGGGGATGTGGCTCAGTGGTCGAGTACCCATGAGTTCAATCCCCGGTACCAGAAAAAAAAAAACCATTTCTGAGGCTTTTGTGTAAATATTTCGAGCCTCATTGAGTCCCTTCTGTTCCCTTAACATACTTTGCTTTCTGATATGTCAGGCCTTTGCTGATCTCTCTGACTGGTGTAGCCTCCCTCCTCTCAGATGCCTGTTAAATTCAAATGCCACCTGTTTATAAAGCACCACAAAGATCAATGAAAATCCCTCAAGCTCTGTTTCTTCCTTCCAACACTGAGTAGCAGCTTTATGACTTGCCTTTAGAGCTGCTTTAACTACATTATATGATCCTGATCCATAGATGTGTCTCTGTAGCTGATAGATTGTGAGCTACTCTGATTCTGCATCCATGGGACCCAACAGTGCCTGACACACTAAAATTCATATAGGGAGATTTATTGGATGAGTCTTCGTCCTTTTTCTTTCCCTCTTCTATGTCACTGTGCACTGTAATACAAAGTCCATATTCTCTCTCATGATCTTTACCCAGTTTTGAAAAACTTCGTGATGAACATTGTTAAAAATACCACAGATAAGATATAAATTATTTTTAGCTATGAGTATGATTGGAGGTAATCAATTCACCTATCTGGACTTCAAGTTTCTTCATCTAGAGAATGAAGACATTTCAGTAATCTCTATTTTTTCCCATCCATTCTAATTTTATGGCTCTATACCTTTTCCTGAATTTGTTAAAAATTAATAGTTTGGATTATATAATTATATACTTTGTAAACAGTTTTATTTTATTGATTTATTTCCTCTTTATTAGTTTTTCCTCCAAAATACATTATCAAATTGTAAATTCTATTTTGTCTTAAGAGCTCTGAAGTTCAGATACAGACTCACATCTTGATTCTGCCATAGAAAACATACCATGTAATTTCGGCAACTTTGTCAGAACAACTAAGCATCTTCTCATAGGTAAAAAAAGAAAAACAATGATAATAGTACTTATTTAACAGAGTCATTGGTGGTCTCCTTCTGCATTTCTTATGTGCAGTTGACAAGTTTTATAGGTTTGCAAAGATCTAATATCACAAGCATACTCACTGATGAGTTGATCACTAGCCTCTATTTTCTCCCATGATGTCCATGTTTGATCTGTTTCTTGCTGACTGTCAAATATTGTGAAACTGATGATATATTAAAGCACAGAGTCAATTACAATTGCAAATCTTGCAACAGATGGAAAATTTTATGAAGTTGATGAAAATAAACCCAAATAATTGTAGATATACAGATGAAGCAGTGATTAATAAATTTGGAAAACTAATAGGAATAGGACAAAGTGGGTACGTGAAAGACACTGAATGGAACGTAGAAACAGACAATGCCTCCAACATTTATTACAAAAAAAAATGACCAAATTCATGATCATGATGCAAAAGTTTAAAAACTTTTTAATTTTTATATTGTGATGCATTTTTAAAATGCTCAAAATTCATGCTTTACTATAAGAAGTAATTTATGGAAATAATGAGCAAAAGGATGAATTTCAGTATGAAAATATAAGTGTCTTACACAGTGAGCATCTCAGAGAAGGCCAAGGATAGTAAGCAGCCAAGACCACTCTCCTCTGTTCCTGGTCCTGCTGGAGGCCAACTCTGATACAACGTGAGAAAGCAATGGAGAAAAATTAGGAAGCCTGAATATTCAACTGTATATGCTGAACATCTAATATTTCATTAAGGTTTTGAACTAACCAAGTCTATTCAAATATGAAAACAAATTAATCATTTAAAAACATCAGTAGAATTTAGGTAAGCATTAATTTCCACAGCATTTTGCAATAAATAGTGACAATTTCATTACTATTTTATTCTATGAATTAGTCCACAAAGTAGCTAAAGAAGATGTTGCTTCAATTTTACTGTTTAAAACAAGTTTGTAGAGACTCCTCAGCACTCAGAGACAGAATGTAGGCTCCGACCTCAGGGAATATTGATAAAGGTGTTTTCTCTCCCATCCGTTTGACCATAATGTAGTGCTCATTCTCATTATTATCTTTTCTGGACATATTTTGTTCCCACCAATTATCTGTAAAGATAAGAAATTTGAAGTTCAAGGAGATTAACTAAACTTGTCCAAAGTCACTGGTAATCATTGTTTTCCTAGCTCAGAACCTTCACCCCTTCTCTATGTCAGTGTTTGCTGAAGTTCAGGGTGGAATGTCTTTATTAATAATAGAAGAATTACACCCATGGAGAAGAGGCTTTCAGGGTATAAAATAAAATTTGAAAGTTTGTCTTAGAAAAAAGTGACTTTAAACCTTTCATGTTACTAGTTATTCATAAATTTAAGGACCAAAGTTTTAAAATGATGCATTTATTTCATGTCTGATCCCTTTTTCTATAGATGTTTCTGAAGATGATACAAAAGAGCAATGAATTGAGCAAAAACATGCTGCACCAAACACAAGGAAAACACACAAATAAACAAGCTATGGTGTTCATAAATTCCTCAGCTCAGAAGGTCACTGTCTCCCCATTTTATGATTGAGGTATGAACTGTAAAGGGATTAGTAAACTTTCTAGTTGTGGAATTCAAGTGCGGAAAACACATCAGAAAACACGTGGATTGTTCCTGTAAGCATTCACTTTATTTGATGGTTATGTTTTCTCTAAACATATTGCAGTAAAACAGAAAGCTTTGTTTAACAAAGCAATAAAGAGAAGATGTCTGCTGAAATTATCCTTGAATTGTGCACAGTGAGTGATGGGACATTGCTTCCACTAGACCAGCTCTAGTTGTACATTATTTATAAGGGCTTTCTATATGGGAGATACAAACTACATAAGTGAAATAAATTCCAGCAACGTGTACATATTTTAGGACATATTACAGTTCAGCAGAGCAAATATTTTCTATTAGCTGAAATCTAAAAATGAATAACCTATATGGAAATGTTAGAATTGAATCTACAGGCTTTGTGGAAAGATTTTGACTTATTTCTTTTTTTCCTTTTGAATAGAAAAACTAATATTGTTGGCTTGTAAATAAGGCAGTAAAAACACAGTTATATTTCACTCTATGCTTTTGGAGGGAATTTTGCAATTTATTAACATAGCTTCAGAGGCAAAGTTTTAAAAGACCCCTACAATGCTTCAATTACGTTTCAGGAATAAAATTTCTGGTGATGTATTTGTCACTAAAATTACAAGGCAGGAAAGTCATGTTTTTAGAAGAGATCATGAATAATTAACATCTATAACTAAATAATAACAGTAACAAAACAAGTTTGCTGTTGTTTCTTCTGTTTTCACACATTTACATTAAGGTTAGAAGATGTGAGAAGCAATTTGTAAATGCATACACCAACCCATAAGTGACTTCAAGAAAATTGTGCTTGGGCAAAGAAACTCATTAGGATTATTCTAAATCTAGTAAATTCTTAACATATTTTCATACTTTGACAGCAAAAAATAAAGCATATCTGTCACTATGCTGTCACAGAGATACGAGAGTAATAAAAAAATGTTCCATGCTATTCTTCAACCACATGTGGATCTCCAATCCACAGATTCCTCCTTTTCATTGTCCTTCCTTCCCTTGTCCTTCCCTGCCTCATTGCATCACTAAAATCATCTGGACAATGATCATAATCACACCTGTGTATATCCATCACTCCCTTTCCCTTGCTGGCTTTGTTCTAGGTCTGGCAGAACTAAAGGGGTTGCAAGTTGCACAGGTTATTAACAAGGCTATTTTTTTCCTTTTCAACTTATTTTTTTAATGGACTCCTCAAAATTGTTCATATTTATGGATTACCATGTGATGTTACAATACATGTACACATAGTGTTATGTTCAAATAAGGATAAAAATGAATGTCTCCTTCACCACTTATGGTGAAAACATTCAAGATCATTCTTACAGCTTTTTTCAAATATACAGTATGTTATGAGAAAGGCTAATACACTCCCAGCCATTCCTTGTTTTACTCCTGTACCTTGGGGAGTTCACTTGGCAAATGTGCACAAAGAACAAGTGTGCTTTGATTAGGGGTCTGTGCAATGTAAAATGCAGAACGTTGATTATTTCACTTGGGAAAAAAAATCATCATCAATATTCATTCTGTTCACTCTATATTACACTCAGAAGAAACAAACTATTGGTAGATTCAAGCTGGTGGGTTAGAGGAAGTCTGCGTTTCCAAGTGCTCCGTGGCTCAGGATTCAAGCAGCAGGAGTGCTGCTTCTCAGTGAGGTGGATGAAAGAGGAATTTCATTGAAATTCAATATCAGACAGAGCTTCTGAGAGGCTCAGAAACCCAGGTGCGTTGAACAAAGGACAATAAAGAGTCCATTGGCACCAAGCTGATTGTAGGAGTGGCAGTAGCACAGGTTCACTGCAGAGGGGAGGGATAACACAGAAAGAGAGAGACACAATGGACAAATTTGGTATGGAAAAACTATAGATCAGAAAAGCAGCCTGAACTTAGTTGAACTAGATACTGCACAGAAAACTGGCGTTTGAAAAGTACTCTGTGTTTCTCAACTGGTAAGTGGAGAGCTGAGGCAGGAAGTCATCTTGAGGAGGCCACCCTGCAGCTTGCTGCTAAGGGAGCCCAAATAATCATAGCACACTGTCCCAGAAACTGCCTACTGTGTGGCCTAGAGTGCACCCAGGATTAGGTAATTAAAATAGGCACAGAGATGATAATTCCCAGGGAGATTCATATAAGGGACATGGAGGGGAGTGTCACTAGCTTTCCCTTTAAGTCTGGTGGCTCACAGGACCAGCAGAAGAGGGTCAGGAAACTGGACATATTAGTGACTATTTGGGAATTGGGCCTAAGAAGAACATATTGGAGGGCAGCAGAGTGTGGAGGGTCAGCTCCCCTGTCCTACAAGTACAATTCATTGGAGGCTCCAGAGATCCAGTCTCCCAGCAACAATCAGCCTCCTGCCTGCACCTAGGAGTCTGTTGATCTAATCTCTCCAGAGCAGGTCTCAAAGGCCTGTTTAGAGCTAAGCCCCATCTGCCAGAACCCTCCACTTAGAACCCTGCAACAGTACCAGCCTGGGAGTGCATCGATCTTGTCTGTCTAGACAAAATTCCAATCAATAGTACTTCTCATTTTGTCCTACCTCAGACTAGTGAAAAGGGAAGTTGAAAGTTATTTCAACCAGCTTCAGTTTTAGGCCACTCCAGCTGGCAGCTCAGGGAGAAACTTGAAAGGAGTAAGGGGTTAACAACCCCCAGTCCTTGCTCTCCCAAAGGGGTACATATCTCAAAAAGTAGAAAGAAGGACAGTTGGCACAGACAGTGATCCTTCATCCATATCAATAATTTTGACCACCTCAGTGGTCATGCATCTTTAGTTTTTCATTAAGAATCTTTTTCTCTCTTTTTTTCCTCTGGTATTCTCGCTATGCTGATCAGTTCATGGATATATACACATATACACATTTGTTTCTCTTTTTCTCATATTTGTGATTTTTATTTTTGTCTTGTCTTTTCAGAATTAGAGCCCTTTATTTTGGTTTTGTTTTATTTTCATTTGCTTGTTTTTCTCTTGATTTTCTCCTTTATTCTCCCTCTCAGAGTCAAATTCTCTTGTTCTCTCTTTCTTTTTACATGCTTTCTTTTGTTTTTCTCTTCCTTCTTTACAGCCGTCACTTGCTACATCTCTTCTGCTTTCTCTCTGGTCACATTTTGAACATTGTAAACTTTCTTTCACTTTCTTATCACATTTTTTTCTCTTAAATGAACTTTATTTTTACTATCTTTTAGAAATATTTGGCTGATATAATGTCTGCCCCCACCTTTCATGTCACTGCAGTTATTAGACTGTGAATGGCATAGTTGACAACTGCTTTTTGCTTTTGATGTCAGACCTCATTCATAGCTATTTATTGTTTTTTGCTGTTGACAATTGCTGAACTCACTATTCCCACTGTTGTAGTAATTAGTTTTGTTAATGCAATGTTAACTACTTGTTATTTTAGTGGAAGATATTATTTGCTTCTGTTGTTACTATTGTTTGTTTTCCCAATTTTTGTGAGGCACTGGGCATCTACTGAGACACTACAAGTTAATGAGTAAAGACTCTGATGCTGAGCTAAACCCCACCAAGAGAGAGCACACCTTACTTCACATACAAACCATTATCAAACTTAAATAATACTTTAGTACAAAAATAGAAGAGAAAAAATACATCCAAACTAATGACCAGACCCCAAGGAGGAATGGCTATGTGGAACAAAGGCTGTAGAAATGACATATAGGAAGGGGTCTTAATCTAGATCTTTTCATACCCCTTTAGAATACAGAGTTGTTAAATGAATAAGAGCAACCACAGAGGTTGTATCCCATATCCCACACCCTCTGATGTATACAGTACAGTTAACAGACCTGCAAGAAGAACCCCAGTCTTTTGAAACACTGATAAAAAAAAAAACTGAAGGAATTAAGGAAAAAAGCATAGGATATGAGACAGAGAGTTTGAAAAAGGACCAAACAGAAATCTTAGAAATGAAAAACACAATAAATCAAATAAAATATTCAGCTAAAAGTCTCTTTAATAGAGTATATCATGCTGAAGATAGAATATCATAACTGGAAAAGATAAAGTGGCCAGCTTTAAACATTCAGATAGTATTAAAGAAAAGAAAATAAGTAACCATGACCAGAATACACAAAAACTCTGAGACAACATTAAGAAATCAAACTGAAGAATCACTGGAGTCAAAGAGAGTTGTGAGATGCAGGATAAAGACATGAATAATCTCTTAAGGGAAATAATAATAAAAAATTTTCTAAACCTTGGGAATAAGATGGACATCCAGACACAGGAAAATGCACAAGGTCAAGAAAGAACCTCTCCATGACACATAAGAACAAGGATATATTTTTAAAAGTTTCAAGTGTAAAATATCAAGTCATATTTAGAGGCAAGTCAATCAGAATTACTTCTGATTTTTTAGCACAAACTCTAAAATCCAGAAGACCTTGAAATGATATGTTCTAAGCCCTAAAAAACAAACAAAACAAAACAAATCTGTCAACATTTCTATATACAGAAAAGTTTTCCTTCAGAATCAGAAGAAAAATTAAAGCCTTCCAAGATAAGCAGAAACTAAAAGAATTCATGACTACTTAGCTGGCACTACAGAAAATACTTAATGAAATACTACACATAGAAGAAACTGAAAAACAAACTCCAGAGCTCACAAATGGACAAATTTTATTTGAAGAGTAGCTAAGCAAATGAGAAGTAGAACCAAATTAAACATTAGAAATAAGTCAAAGTGGCAAGAATTAATAAATATCTCTCTATAACATTGAATGTAAATGGTCTCAACTCTCCAATTAAAAGACAGGCTGGCAGATAGTCTTGTTAAAAAACAAGACCACACTATATGTTGTTTGCTAGAAACTCACATCACAGGCAAAGACAGAACAATTAAAAGCCTTTCAACATAAAAAAGCCCAGAACCAGATGAATTCTCAGCTGAATTCTCAGCTGAATTTTACCCCATCTTTAAAGAAGAACTAAGGTCAATGTTCCTCAAATTATTCCATGCAATACAAAGGGATGGAACATTTTCAAATTCATTCTATAATGTCAAAATCATCCTTATATCAAAATCAGATAGGGACACATCAAGGAAATAAAATTACAGACCAATATCCCTAATGAATTTAGATACAAAAATCCTCAATAAAATATTAACAAATCATATTCAACAATATAAGAAGAGTGTACACCATGACCACATTTATTTTATGCCAGAGGTGCAAGGATGGTTTAACATACACAAATCAGTAAATATAATTCACCACATGAATAGAATAAAGGACAAAAATCACATAGTACTTTCAATAGATGCAGAAAGAGCCTTTGACAAAATTCAGCACCCATTCATGATATACACTGAAGAAACCAGGGATAGAAGGAACTTACCTCAACATTATAAAGGCTACCTATGGCAAACCTCTACCTTTCCTCTACACAAATAATGCATCTGCTGAGAAAGAAATTAAGAAAACAATCCCATTCACAATAGCCACAGAAAAATAACTAGGAATAAATCTAGTCAAGGAGGTGAAAAATAATTAAAGTTATGGAACACTAAAGAAAGATATTGAAAAAGACACAAGAAGATGGAAAGGCCTTCCATGTTCAGAGGCAGAATTAATATTAAAATGGCCACTTTACCAAAGCAATTGAGGATTCGATGCAATCTCCCATCAAAATACCAATGACATTCTTCACAAAACTAGAAAAACCATCCTAAAATTCATTTGGAAGAGTAAAAGACCCACAACACACAAAGTAATTCTAAGCCAAAGAGCAATCCTGGAATCATCACAATACCTGATTTTGAATTTCACCAAAAAGCTATAGTAACAAAAACTGCATAAAAACAGACACATAGACCAATGGAATGGATGATATGGAAACAAACCTACACAGATACCTTCATTTGATTCTGGACAAAGGTGCCAGACACATACACATTGGAGAAAAAACAGCCTTTTAAACAAATGATTCGGGGGAAACTGGTTAGACCTATGTAGAAGAATAAGACTAAATCCTTGTCTCTTTTTTTAAATATTTTTTTAATTGTCAATGGACCTTTATTTATATGCATTGCTGAGGATCAAATCCTGTGCCTCACACATGCTAGGCAAGTGCTCTACCACTGAGCTAAAACCCCAGCCCAAACCTTTGTCTCTTTGTGTTGACAAAAGTCAACTCAAAATGGATCAAAGACCTATGAATTAGACCAGAATGATACAACTCCTAAAAACAAAAATAGGATCAATGT
Source organism: Geosciurus inauris (assembly GCA_004024805.1). Taxonomy (NCBI): domain Eukaryota; kingdom Metazoa; phylum Chordata; class Mammalia; order Rodentia; family Sciuridae; genus Geosciurus; species Geosciurus inauris. The sequence goes on from PVHX01011306.1 coordinate 26,449, forward strand.
GCCAACATATTGGTGCAAGCAATGACATTTGCAATAGAACTTCTAAAGCTCAAGAAATAATACAAGAATTAGTAATAAATGGAATGACATTAAATTTAAAAGCTTCTACACAGCAAAAGAAACAATGTGAAGACAGAACTTACAGAATAGGAGAAAAATTTGCTAGCTACTCTTTTGACAGAGGATTAATATCCAAAATATATAAAAACTCAAAAACTTAACACCAAAAAATTTTAAATAACCCAATTAGTAAATGCGCAAATCAACTGAACAGACACTTCTAAAAAGAAGAAATACAAATGACCAAAAATATATGAAATAAAGTGAACCATCTTTAGCAATTGGGAAATGCAAATCAAAACTACATTGAGATTTCATCTCACTCGAGTTAAAATGACAGCCATCAAGAATACAAACAAATGCTGGCAAGGATGTGGGGAAAAGGAATACTTTTACACTGTTGGGGGGATTGTAAATTAGCACAAGCACTATGTAAACCAGTATGGAGTTTCCTCAAAAGACTAGGAATTGAACCACCATTTGACCAAGCCATATCACTCCTCAGTATTTATCCCAAAGAATTAAAGTCAGCATACTGTGATGATGGGTGCATACCCATGTTTATAGCAGCACCATTCACAATAGTCAAACTATGGAACCCACCTACATGTCCATCAATTGATGAATGGATAAAGAAAATGTGGTATATATGCATAATGGAGTCTTATTCATCCATAAAGATGAATGAAATTATGTCATTTGCAAAAAAATGAATGGAACCTGAGAATACTGTGTGAAGCAGAATAAGCCAAATCAGAAAGTCAAAGGTCATATATTTCTCTCACATGTAGAAGTTAAAGAGGAAAAGGGGGGGGGGAAAGATGGTGAGGAGAGATAATCTCATAAAAATTGAAGGAAGATCAATAGATTAGAGGACAATGACCAGGGGAAGGAGGAGGGGAGGGAAAGGGAAAATATTTGGGATGATTTTGACCAAATTACGTTGTTATGTCATGTGCACGTATGGATATGGAACAACAAATTCAACCATTATGTATAATTAGAGTGTACCAATAAAAAAGAAAGAAAGAAATTACTTGAGTGGTTTTTCTGCCAAACTTATCTTAAAAGTTTTTGTTTGTTTCTTTTTATAGTAAATATAATACTGATGCTATCTCCAGGTTTTACCTTTTCCTTCTAATTCTCATTCTCTGGATTTATTAAATAATCAAAATCATTCTTCCAAGCGTCCAACATGAGAGGGAATAGGTAAGCACTTTGCACTAAAATTTTCCAAAATCTTATTTCCAGATCAATTTGATAGTTTATTTACTTTTAATTAAGTAGTCATAAGCTTAAAACCATTTATTTAACTATTGAGTTCATAAATTTGTATTGAAGGTTTATATGGTTGTAATTGAAATTTTGAATTATTTCCTCCTTAAATTAATAACATTTGGAATTTCAGTTATTATCATCAAATGTTCTAGTAATGTATCCCTCAAACAAAGCTAAATTAAAGGGATAGTTACAATTTATAACAAATGCCTTTTTGTGTGTGTCTCACATTACCATGTATACCCAGTACCATAGTTAAAACTATGAAGTTTATACATAGCAATTATCCTTATGAAAATCAATGAACTCTCAATGTGTGTGAAATTCTCTCTCTCTCTCTCTCTCTCTGTCTCACACACACACACACATACACACATACACACACACACACACACACAGTTACTCCTTCAAGATCCTTGAGGGAACGTGATCTGTGACATCATAGTACATCCTGGGCCAAGACATACAACTGTCTATGAACAGGCAGGAGGCTGCAGACTGAGAATGACCTACATTCTGAAGATCCTGGGAGCTAGAAAATATTGAGCAAAAAATAAGGTGATTTTTATTCCTTCCCAGCCCAGCCATTATTGTTTTAAGAGGTAGAACAAAAAAAAAAAAATGAAGACAATGATATTTATTTAATTTTTTCTGTGTAATGGTGCTAGCATGAATCTGTACTATGAATATTTAGTTCTTACTATGTGACTTCATGTGCCTCCATAAAGCATATGCTTCTGAGTTTTCTAAGATTATTCAATATATTTGTTCTTATAATGCATGGGATAATATTTGGTGCAAAGTAAGTATTCCTTAAATATCTGTTATCATTATGGCAGCATTACTGTTGTTACTAATGTGGAGGGGCATGCTAACACAAGATTTTTTGGGCAGAATTTTAGAAAAAGTTCTGTTGACTTAGCTTTTCCAATCATTTTGGACACAAAAATTTTTTTAGTTGTTTTTAAGTTGTTGATGGACCTTTATTTTATTTTATTCATTTATTTATATGTGGTGCTAAGGATCGAACCCAGTGCCCCATACATGCGAGGTAAGCACTCTACCACTGAGCCACAGTCCCAGTCCTGGACATGAAATCTTTATCACAGTTCTGTAAAGGATCCTCACAGTTTAGGTATTTCTATGGAACAGCAGCAGGTAGGCTTACTTTTCTCCTGGCAGAACAGGCTACACCTAATCATGACTCACGAGGAGTTGAGGTTTTTAAACAAAGCATTTTAGATGCTCAGTAGTTTCAAACGGCAACATGATCTGTAGTCATCCTGAGGTGCCAAATTGGGAATGCTCCTCTCCTGAGACAAGTTATACCTTCTTCTGCCTGGGAGCAGGATTGCTAATGACGTGCAACTGCTTTAGACCACTTTGAGGGCCGTAACTTAACAGGGAAGTCTCAGGATCTACTCTGCACTTTGTAACAGACTCAGGGCGCTGTCTCTGCACCCAGCATCATGCTGACCCTAGCAACAGGTAATCCCAGGTCACCCATTTTCTTACCAATCACTCTTCATTACTCCAGTTTCAGCTCGCTCTTCTTACTTCCCTGCCCCCACCCAGCTTTATTTTCCCCATTGAAATTGTTTTCTTTCCATGTTGGTCAGGAACACATTTAACAAGTGTCTTTGTCACTGTGTTGCAGTGTGAGGCTTGTTCAGTGTTTCATGCAGTAGGAAGTGAAAGCCAAGAGTTTATTTTTTTGACCATCTAACTGGAATTGGATTTGTGTTTATACTACTGTACTGACTGGCCATAAGGAGGCCCAGTTCTTTCAAGATTACAGGTTTGTTTGTTTTTTTCTCACCACCTTTCCACAGCATCACACATGCATGCTAAGAAGTTAACTGTGTTAACTGCCCACAGCATAACTTCCAAAAAGACGGGTTTATTTTTCCTAGCCTTTCCCACCAGTATATTTATTGCTTCTTTCTTCTTCAAATCTCAACCAACAGTTTAGTCTGTACATTCTACCTTAATTTCGTTACATTATATTTACACAGATACTGTTGCATATTTGATCTGAAACCAGATAAAGTATGGACAAGTAAACATGTGTATACACGTTCACAGCAAACTGTATGCTCAAATTGTTTGTTACTTTCTAGTGTAAGAACAGAAAAGGTCAAGCACAGGTGACAAAAGAGTTCATCAGAAAATAGTCAATGCCTGTCCTCAGGGAACGACTACAAATCTCAAACTGGCCAGAAACTAAGTTTCATAGCATAAACATCCCCCACAGCTCATATTAACCAATTACAGGGAGAATCCAGCCTTTAGTTGCTACTGTCAGTGGGGGCTGCTGGCAGAGACCATGTTATTGGGTTCACTACCTAACAGTTCCCAGAATAGCCCCTGCTGGTTACACGCTGGGAGGAGAAAGTGGGTGTTACAGATGACTGCTCAGGAATGTACCCTTAAGGGGAAACTCATTGGGACTCAGAGAATGGTCATGTGGCTCGTTTTGGTAATTTGTTTCAAAGAGTTGTCTGCAACTCCAGGTCTATAACCTGTACCTAAGTCACCTTCAACATTTTTTCTTCCTGTAAACAGGGAAAGGAGTGCTGGGAAATGGGCAAGAGAGAGAAAACAAGAGTCCCAGTCATTTCTGACCCCATTAGCCAATGTGACAGTATTTGCTCAACCTGCAGCTAACTTTTTAACAATCCTTAGACTTTTCATCTGCTTTGTTTACAAATTGAATCTCAAAGCAATGAATAGTAGCAAGGTTGAATGCTGTAGCTGAAAGAGCTTTAGGATTTGAAGGAATCAAATCTCAACTCCAGAACTTCATTGCTCTGTAGTCTTAACCTCATCACCTAATCTATGTGTTCTTATCTTCTCTCATAAAATGGTGATTGTAATAACTACTTCAACAGATTAATGTAAATAGGCAATATGGAAACCTTTAAGGAACTGGGCAAATACAAGGTGCTCAATTCTTCTTGGTCCTTTTCTCATCCTACGCCCAAGCCTTCTACCCTAGAGATTGGCTTGGGTAATGAGGACATTCATACAGACCTGTTAGGAATTGATTCATTGTGTCCACATTGGCCATCCTTGCTGTTCCCCAGACATAGCAGACATCTTCCATCCTCAGGGCAGTCGGTCTGCTGTTCCATCTCTCTGAATGCTCCTCTCACACACACATGGAATAACTCTGTCACCTCCTCAACCCTGCTGACTTGTGGCCCACTGTTCAGTGTACTCATTGTGGGTCACCTCACAATCCCTTAAAACTCTTCCCTATACATTTCTCCTCATTGTCCTTCCTTGCTGAAACACTAAGTCCCCTCACCATGCTCTATTCCTTTTATAAATTTAAAATTTTAACTTGATTTTGGTGCAGGGGATTGAACTCAGTGCCTTGTGTATGTTAAATACACACTTTGCCACTGAAGGCACCACATATCTTTCCTTTTTTTTTTTTTTTTTAACATCCTTTGGCATCATCTAGCTCTGTATAACATACTGCTTATATTATGTTTATTGCTATTCTCAGTTTTTCCTCTCTAAACTGTATGCTCTATGAGGGCTAAAGTCCATTTCCTTGCTTAACTGATGTATCACAGGCATGTTTCCTATTGTGTGGTTAGGGCAGAAATAAATGCTTTAGAATGAATTTTCAGGCATTTCAGACCAAATCAGACTATAGAACTTACTCAGGAGCAGTAACATGGTGTTTTTGTCTCCACATCCCTAGACCACAGAGTGCAGAAAGTATGATATGTATAAAATGCATGGAAAAAATGGATTCAGGTATGACACAGCTTCCCAAGAGGTCTGAGGAGTGCCCAGGCTCAAGTAAAATCCCTCATCATTATTCTCTTCTTCCTGAACTTAAGAATTAAATATATCGGATCAGAATTTCTTCCTATATTTGGCCAATACTATGCATACAGAAGGTCAAGATAATATGGAGAATATTAACTATAGCCCTCTATAGTCAAGACCTTAATAAGCTGGGCATGGTGGTGCACGCCTGTAATCCCAGCACTTTGGGAGGCTGAGACAGGAGAATTGTGAGTTCAAAGCCAGCCTCAGAAACAGCAAGGTGCTAAGCAACTCAGTGAGACCCTGTCTCTAAATAAAATACAAAATAGGGCTGGGATTGTAGCTCAGTGGTCAAGTATCCCTGAGTTCAACCCCCGGTACCAAAAAAAAAAAAACCTTTGATATATAGTATGATGAATATTTATGCTCAATAGATCATTTAAAAGTGTGACTATTGACATTTAAATTAAAAGTTATGTGATAATTTTTTCAATAAAAGAGCAATAAAATGAAATTCAGTTGTTCCATATCAGTAGATAGTCCCACTGTGTTACATATGTCATTTTGAGCCTAGCTGAGTAGGACATGGGCACCTAATCTCATAGAGCAATCCCGTCTACCTCACCCAAGTGAAGAGCACAGCTGATTAAGTCTCTTCTGGGAACCTGTTCTTTGTTCTTGGAATTTTCTGCTCTATAAGCAGAAAGGTATTATGTAGTACAACCTTAGAAAACATTGAAGAGATGATACAATGTTCAGAGAATTCCTATAGCATTAAATCCAAAATGAAGAATAACTTCATAGATGAATTATTAGAAGGAATACAAACTATGAGACATAAAACAAAGAGGAGTAAATGCTATAAAAATAAGAAAAGGAGATTACAGTAATCATGTACATTTCTGTCAAGGGAGCTGGAATTCAGATAATGTTCTCATGTTACCTGACGTTTATTCTCCTCCACTTTTCAGTAGATAAAATGATAGTTGTTCCTCAGAGATCTTTCTGTAATGGATGCTTTAAACTTAACCTGATGCCATACAATTTCCATGCTCAATCATATGGACTTAAAGTGTCATATACCCCTGGAAACCAGGCATCATGCAATGTTTTTATGTGATGCCAGTATCTGAGCTTGTCTTACATCTACACATATATCATTTAAGTGTGCCTTTGTCTTTTCTCTGGATATTAACACAGTTCAGAATTTTCAAAAGGTGCAATTCAGAAGGAAGCCCTAGGCAAGCAAAGCACCTATTTATGTTTTAGCTCTCCATGAACACAGATTACAGATTTCAAGTATAAAAAGCAATATGAACCAATGTTTTCTTTTACAGTAACTTCTACAGACTGAGTTACAAACTTGGGGAAAAATTCATTTAAAATACTTGGTTCACTTTTCTGTTAAAGATAATCAAACTCAAAAGTTAACACTGTAATCACACGTGATATGTAATAGGAAAAAAAGATAGTTCAGTATAACTATACAACTAGATTTTTTTTAAAGAAAAGAAAAGAAAACAGAGTGCCTTAATATGTAACTAAATTTCCCAGTAAGGGACATTGTGAAATCTAATGGACCAAAGAAAAAGAAAAGCTATTTTACCATATACCGTAATTCTTTTTCCTCCGTGCAAAATAATCACTAGCATTTGCCTTCTGTGTAAAGTAGTAACAAATTGATGCCAATAACAAAACTCTCCTAGCATAAAGCATTGTTTACTTTGCCTATCAGCTGAATGACCGATTAATAGAAAAGCTGAAGTCTTTATTACTTTACAATGCAGTATAAAATGCTTAAAAACAACTTAAAGCATAAGATTGACAGTATTTTCAATTATATTATGAAGTAATGAACTAAAAAAGAAGTTGTTTGTATAATGTAAAATAATAGCTGAATAATTTTAAAAGTGGAGGCTTTTAACTTTTAATTGAGAGTGGGGGAAATTTTTCAAGTCTGAAAGCTCTAGTTAACATACTTATGAAGTTAAAGTAAATATTTTTAGCAAAACAAAATAGATATAGTTGTCATTAAAAGATTACCTATGAGCCGGGCATGGTGGCGCAAGCTTGTAAGCCCAGCACTTAGGGAAGCTGAGACAGGAGAATTGCGAGTTCAAAGCCAGCCTCAGCAAAGGCGAGGTGCTAAGCAACTCAGTGTAGACCCTGTCTCTACATAAAAAAAAAAACAAACAAAAAAAACACAAAATAGGGCTGGGGATGTGGCTCAGTGGTCGAGTGCCCCTGACTTCAATCTCCACTACAAAAAAAAAAACAAAAACAAATTACCTATGTCTTTTCTTTTACAATCCTTCAGTGAACAACTTTAGAGAAGTCACCTGAGAAACATTTAAGTTGAACTAAGAGCAGTTATTTGCCATCTCTTTACTTATGTGATTTAGATTCACATTAAATTGCAAAGGTTTTTTCTACAAAATATTAACAAAAATATTTCTGCAAACAGGAAAAGGTAAATACTTCAGCGTGTAATCATTAAACTATACTTATAGTTTCCTTTAGTTTAGAATCGTGACTCAAAGAATGAAACTCTAATAATAGAACAGTATATAAATTCACTGCTTCCAGGAAGCTAACCTTATAAAAATTGATGGCCAACTAAAAAATGGGGGAAAAAAGTCTTATTAGGCACTGAGAGAGTAAATAAATAATTACTGACATTAACTAAAGTTGATAAAACCCTATTTCTAGTTCCTATTACCTCTCTGTACAGCCATAACTATTGGCTATTTTCAATCTAAAAACAATGAACTAGATTCATTTCCTGACAGAAAAATATCCAAAAAAGAAAAAAGAATGCAAAACAATATACAATCCCATATGCAAGATACAATTCACACTTATTTACAAATTTTTATTTACACTGTTTTCTGCACATTCCAGGAAGCCCTAGTTGGTGAGTTTTGTGCTCATATTGATCTCATATAATCATGTCAACAGTATGATTTGCTACCACATCTCTTGGATTTTCAGAAAATGTTGGTAGCATGGGGTCAGGAGAGGAAAAAATCAAATATCATTGGTTAGGTAAGATCATATAAGTATATAAGGGGAAAAAATGAGGGCGTGGAATTTGGCTTGTTAAAAACATTGAGGCCACTCTGGTTTATTGAGTAACATTGAACATATATGAAAGCCACTTCTAACAACCATTTTCATTTATACAAAATGAGCTTACTACCAATTGAGTCATTAGGTAAGGCATTCAAGTTCCTTAGCTTAATATAAAAAGGCAACTGATATCTCAACAAGCCAACAGACAAATTTTAGAGGGATGATTTTAGAGTTGTTGAGATTTACTCTTCTGTAGAATCCGTAAATGGTCAATATAAAGAGAAGAGATTTTGAACCCTATTGTTAATCTGCACCATGATCCCCAAAACCTGTACAGGAAGTAGGAGCATCACAATACCGCATATCTAGCCAGAATGAAAGCAATAGTTTAAGTATCTTAACCTGTTCCCAAGATCCAATTATACTTTTTCTTCAAGGACTAAAGTGACAGCCTTTATTCCGGGTTACATTCAATTCTATATGGATCTTTCTGAAACACTTAGTATTACAGCTAGCTGCTTTGCACAATCTACCAACAAAGGTTCAGTGAATCTTTATTCAAAATAGTTTGAAGTAAGATTATGAAGTAAGATAGAAAAATGATCATCTTTCTTCCCATAGTACTACAAGATATGTACTTTTAGAGTTTAAATGGAAGAAAGCAAAAATCAAGAGTAGCAATGCATATTCTTCATCATTCTATGTAACGTTCCAACCACAGATAAAAATTACATGAAAAACAATTTTTGAGTTCACTTTAACATTATAAAAAGCTACTAATTAGTTAATTGATTCTATTCATGTAATCAAGTAGGCAAAATTTTATTGATCTTACAGTAATACAGTTTATAAAAACAAAAGTGAGCATTTATAACATTGAGGAGTAGAAACCAAATTTCGGCCTAACACTGTTACAGATACAAATATAATTTAAAATTCTATTTATGTAACTAGAATGTACCCTTTTAAATGGCCTTTAAGTGTTTCTACTTACTTTATTATCTTGAGATAATCCAAGCATTTTAAAGCACTTATTTGAGAATATAAATCATTTGGAATAATACTGTAAAGTCCCCAGATTTCTCAGAGGATAAATTTGTAGTTGCATACTTTATGCAGAGAAAGTAAGCCAACTTTGTACATGAGCATTTATGTGACAAAGTACAAACTAATCAGACTAATTTTCTAAGTAAAGTTAACACAACTGCTCAACTCCACAGAGCAGTCTCCCAAACTTGAAGCCTATCTATCCCAAAGATCCAACTTTCTTCTATATAATAACTGCCTCCCTCTCACCCATAAACAAAATAAAATATGTACTTAAACAAGAACAAAACACATCAGAACAACAGAAGCCCTCCCACCATGAGCATTTCTGCTTAATTCACATTTTGTTGCTTGTCAGATCGTAAGTATACAAGATCAATGTCCTCAATGTTCCTTATTTAACTCATTTAACTATCTCAACATACTGCTCTGAAATTACATGTATCAAGTAACCATTTGCTATCACTCTAAAGACAGAATCAGAGTAAAACATGAAACCAAAAAAGTAAGAAATGAATCTGAATATATTTTTTAAAAGACTCAATCCAAATGATATTTTCTTGTTTACAAGAATGACAACTTTATGTATTTGTTTCAAAAATTAACAGTACAAGCTATTATGTAATAAACAAAAACATAGAGCATATCAATTAAGTACACAAAATTTGGTGTTAGAAATAATTTGATATCGTGAAATGTTAAAAACTAAAACTAGTAATTTCAATGTCCACATTTAACATTTGAAAACATTACTAACTACATATTTTGGTAACATTAAGTCATTATTCTTATCCCAGGGTTATATGGTAAATATACTTCCAGATCACATAAAGAGACAATAATTTCATTCTAAGTTGTAGCTGCCCAAGGGAAATGTTCTCCAATATTCCATTCAAAAAGATGTACCACCAACATAGACATAAATTCATTTTTCCTTCTAAGCAGATATTTTTATATGAACACCCTAAATTATCTATACCAATCAGTGACTGGTATTTCAAGAGTAAATAATTCTTTTTTGCTCAGAGTAAATCAAGATTAAAAGGTTACAATGAACAACCGGAAAGTTTTTCTAAAATTAATCTTAACATAAAACTTAAATTTCTCTGGAACATTTTCATTGCATACACTCAACAAACAGATGAATCAGATGAACAAAGTCATAGATCATGTTAGATTTATAATATATAATTCACATATAACAGATTAAATTATCACAGAAAAGCTTAAACTGACATGTTTATACCTTTTACAGATTTAACAAACTTCTAATCCACCACACACTGATAGCAGTAGGTATACTTTGTGACAGTAGGTATACTTTCTATTTAAAAAATAGGTTGGTTGTTTTGAGGCTTAATTTGTAAAGCAAAATAACCAAATTAAGTAACAGAATTTTAACAACTGTTGGTGTTTTGGAATTTCTTTCTTTTCTTTTCTCTTTTCTTTCCTTATTTGGAATTTCTTTCTTTTCTTTTTTCTTTTTCCTTTTTTTTTTTTTTTGGTACCAGGGATTGAACTCAGAGGCACTCGACCACTGAGCCATATCCCCAGCCCTATTTTGTGTTTTATTTAGAAACAGGGTCTCACAGAGTTGCTTAGCGCCTTGCCAATGCTGAGGCCGGCTTTGAACTCTCAATTCTCCTGACTTAAGAAAACAATTCACAAGCATTGTTCAGCTACTTGAGAATAATTACATCTCTTTACTCAGGCTCTTTTAATGCAGTAACTTCAGGCTTCATTTTAGAGTACTTGTTAAAAAGAACAATTGTACATCCAAGAAAATAAAACTCAATAGTAGAATATTTAGCTTGAATCAAACCCCATAAACCCCCAAAGAAATGAGAAGACAATACAAACTGATTGACTTGAATGAAGAGTATTTCTATTTCCTTTTAGTAACTTCAGTCCCAAACCTTCTATATTCCTTGTAGGCTTCAAGGTAAGAACACAGCCACTGGCCCTGTAATTCTCTATCTGGATAGAGACTATAGTCTACATCACTTACACCTATGCATTCATTGAAATGAATTCCAATATCATACACCAGGTAATTGTAGCCAGAAGATTCATAATCAATGAACTGTACATCACCTTGTTTCTCGTTGTAGATTATATCCTCACACAATAGGTCATTATGGCAAAGCACAACAGGAGAGCCTAGGTTGGAGAGAATCTCCTTCATGCAAGTCATCTTTTCCTTAAGAATCTGAGAGTAAGTAATCCAACCCCAGTAATTTTACAAAGGATGTAAACTGGCTCAGAGAAGTTGAATAATTTTCTCTCAATCTATAATTAGTTGATACTGGAAAATATACCAGAAAAAGAGAATAAGCCACCCGCACCATTTAGATGTATCTGTATTACTAGGTTAATTTTATATATCAAGGCATCAAATTGTGTGATTTTGAACTGATTTTGAGTTTCACTTTGTTCCCAGAACTTACAGATAGATGTTATTCTATATTGTCATTGGCTATGTTTGTTCTCATATGAATTATAATGTCCTTTTTACCTCAATTAGAAAATTCTGTTGCTGGGCAATTTTTCTTCTGTCAAGACAGGTAATTTGTGTTAAAAAAACCAAAACCCAAAAAAAAACTATGAAATGGTGTCCCCAAGGTGTGTGCTCATTCAGTTATTCTGCCTTCTTTTTTTTTTTTTTTTTTTGGTATTAGAGATTTAACCCAGGGGTGCTTAGCCACTGAGGTATATCCCCAGCCCTTTTTATTTTTTTATTTTGAGACAGGGTCTCACCAAGTTGCTGTGGGCCTCACTAAATTGCTGAGGCTGGCTTTCAATTTTTGATTCTCTTATGTCAGCCTCCCAAGTTGCTGGGATTGCAGGTGTGTGCCAATGTGCCTGGCAGCCAGTTATCCTGCTTTTTAACTTGCAATTAACTATGGGGAGGTGAATATATAGCACTGAAACAGGGGAAACCCAAAGGCTTGCCATCAGGTGATTTCAGACATTGAACACTGGCACAATGATTAGATTCAACCAACTGGAGAGGCAATAATAATATTGATTTAGATTACTGTTTACCTATTTCAGATGCATGATTCTGATTATGCAGTGAAAACCTAGAAACCATTAAGGCCACAACAAAGGTTGCTATTGCATTATGCCATTCTAATCCATAAATCATAGCTCATTGGGGCTAACAGAGCTGAGAATATCCTAGTAGAGAATTTTTTGCTCAAAATCAGAAAGATAATTGGTGACCAAGAGAACAAGAATGAAGAATTCCTCACATGAGTGCAGGACTCTCCAACCAACCTCTAACCTTGAGGATAAATTTCTCTATAAAAGATTTGTACATATTTTTTCTCTGGGTTCTGTGAAATATTTAAATGTACTCACATAATTTCAAGTAAATCCTGGTTGAAGGTTTTTGGATCTGGGTTTATCCTGAAACTGCATGTTATTTATAAAATTTTAAATTACTCAACAAGGCTAATAAAAATTCTTGTTTATTTAAGAAAAGGGAGAACAAATAGCCCCAAACTTTGAGCTGTTGATGCTGAGGAATCTGGTCATGTGGGTCAAGGACAAAAGAAATACCATTGGCCTCAGCCATAGCATAAGAAAATGTGCTGGACTAGCTGAAAGATATAAAAGTACAAGGCAAAGGAGATAGAATATTAAGAATAAGGGAAGTTGAGAGGATATATTTTTCTTACAAAACTTGTCTAAGTTACTCTTTTTATGATTGTTTTTATAACAGGTCTTGCAAGAACTTAGATAAGCCAGAATGACTAAATTATTCTTCCAAAAACTATTTACATAACAGGATGCTATTTTCTACCCTAAAAAAGAAAAGAAGAAAAGGCAGTTTATTAGTGCTGTAGAGCACTGAAAATATTAATGCCACGCCATTTTCTCCTGATTGCTGCCGCCTGAATTGTTAAGGAATCAAACCTATGAGACAAAGTAGCTGAATTGATCATGTTATCCATTTTACTCTTAATTTAGAGGTAAAATGCTACTCCTTCATTATTGTTGTCATTTTTTTAGTTTTATTATGTCACAAGGAGTATTCTGACTGTCTGGAGGAAGGACTTTTTGCCAATTGCATTATGACATCAAATGAGTAACCAATAAACATGTATTATGTTAAGTTACTGGAATTTAGGATTTTTTTTTTTTTATATCCACTAGTGTTACTTAGCCTAACTTATGTACAGAAGAAATGGCTTAGTGTTTTTTTTTTCAAGTTTTACATAATTTTATCCATGTGATAGAAATTTTACATATTTTTCACCAATATCTATTTTTAAAATTGTTTTAGTTGTTGATGGATCTTATTTTATTTACTAATATGTGGTGCTGAGAATCAAACCCAGTGCCTCACACATGCTAGGCAACTGCTCCACCACTGAGCTACAACTCCAGCCCATCACCAATATCTTACTATCTACTTCAGTACATCTGGAAGTTATGATTATTGATTTCTTTGAAATTGAGCAAGGCATTGTGAACAGTTTGGCCAGTAAACCATAAATGAAAGTTTATGTAGCTGAAGCTGGGGATATCACATGTTCAGTCATCTAGCTTTTTTCCCAAGCTGTAGTGATCTGCAAGCTTTAGGTTCTAGGTGGTGCAGATATCGCATAGCAGAGCTCCTATGGAGGCCTGGGTTCCTGAGTAACTGTGTGGAGCCAAGTCCCACACCAACCAAAACTGATATAAAATTTGAGCAGAAAATTAGGTTTTATTGGGTTAAGACACTGAGATTTTAAGTTTGTTAACAGAAAACAATCTACCCACAATCTATACAATCTATCACAATCCATTCTGACTGATGTATGACATAAAGACTAGAATATATATATACACACATATGTATATGTATCTATGTGTATATATCTGTATGTAGATATGTATATAATCATTTATGAATACGTATGTGTACATGTATACATGTACATGTATTTAAGAATAAATTTATGTATGCACAGTCACATTTCAGTCAAAGATCAGGACACATTCTGAGAAATGCATTATTTGGAGATTTTTGCCATTGGGCAAATATCATAAAGTGTATTTAAAATCCTTTTTGTACAAGGCTGTGATGGCTCTGTGCAAGTTTGTGATGCTGGCAGAGTCTTTTGTTATGACAGTTACCATCAGGCAGTCATGCTTAAGAACCCCTTCTTCATAACCTCCTAGATTTATTTGCTTTCTGTTGCTTTGTTTTGTTAGGGTACACCAACGAATGCATCTTGATTCTGACAACTTCCATACTTCTTTCACAATAAGCTTCATCTTCTGACTATAAAAACTTTGTCTGAGTCCTCTGCATCTTTGTAATTATTACCACTCAACATTGAAAACTGTTTCCTCTGACTGACGAGACTGGATGACTAAATGTAATGTGATATCCCAAAATGGATCCTGAAATGGAAAAATAATATTACTAGGAAAACTGATGAATCTGAACAAAAGTCTGGAGCTTAGCTGATGGCAATTCATTGATGTTAACTTCTTATTTTTGATAAATGTGTCATAGTTAGATCAAATGTTAACACTAAGAGATATTGGATGAAATCTATACAAGAACTCCTTGTATATTTTTGCTACTCTTCTGCAAATCTAACATTATTTCAAAATAAAAATTTAAAAATATATATTCATCTTCCTTCATAAGATTAGGAAAATAATCCTTAGAGATTTAATTCTATGAATAAATTCATGACAAAGATTGCCCAAAGAAAGTGGATGAGGTAGAGTGAGGCTGAGAAGATATTCAGTGGCTTCTGTTTAAATAGAATGATAATTGCTTTCCTCTAATAGTCTACAATAAAGCTAAGATAAAATTGACAAATTTAAGTAAATTTTCACTAAAGTTCAGTGAATAAAAAAAGAGACAACCACTTCAAAATCCTGGCTATTATTTGTGCTGACCTATAATCTTGTGAATCCCACAAGGCATTCTTTTCTACTTTGCTCCCACTTCCTTCCACCTGGGCCAGATCTTACATATATAGTATCTAAGAATATCTACCTTATTCAACTTCTAGAATAATAGTGGAAGGTGCATGTTAAAATTTTATCTTCATAAATCCTTGAAGAGTCTCACAGACGTGTAAAGTTATCCTGTTGGATACAACAGCCCTGTCTCCACATCACAAATAACCTGAATATGTATATATATTAGATAAAGTGTGATCATTTAATTTCAACAACAACAAAAAAGACCTCTTGAAGGTCAAAAAAGTAGGTAAAATTGGTCTATAGCTTTGGAATCAGAAAGAATTAGATTTAAATGCCAGGTGTGTAATTTTCTAGTTGGCTTCTCTTCTAAGCAAAAGAATTCTCTATTTAGGTCTCAGTTTGCTTATCTATAGAATGGTGATAATGGAGTCTACTTGCAAGGTTCCACATGGGATTTAATGACATGAGGTAAGTAAACCAGTTCCTAGGATGAAGTAGAGATCGTCACATGTTGGTTCTATGTTCTCTAAAAAAGAGCATAATCTGATAGTAAGATGGCTTGAAAGTATGACCATCACATAGATGGAAGAAAGCACTCTGTGCAAGAACAGGTTCACAGTTCAAGGTGGCCTTGCCCAAAGGGGTATGCTTCCTCACAAGTGAATGAATGCCAGATTGTGGTCAAGGTTACACTCCAGAGGGCCTTTCAGTCAGTGGTTTCCACCCTCTTGCCATTGTTCATGGCATCATGGAAAGATGGGCAAAATGCATTGCTGTCCTAGCATAGAGATTCATTGCAAGACACAACTCAGATGCCTCTGAATTGTTGCTTAATTGCATAATCACTGACATCTCCATCAAAATGAATTTACTAGTGTTGCCTTAGGGCTTTCATACCCTCATTCAGAACAGAGCAAATTTAACAAGATTGATAAGAAATGGTGATCATCTACCTCAGTAAACAGAAGGCCTTTGTTCACCCCAAACAATGTGCATCAGTGACTTTTGAGCTCAAATTCCAAGTAATTGTCCACTGTGTAAGTGACAATTCAGTGAGTGGTCAGAAAAAATTTCTTGGAACCCTGATCACAGTATTACAGCTTCTATTAAATACAGAGCTCTTAGCAAAAGGCTTCAAGGCCTTACAAGACCAATTAATGATGTAATGATATTTTGCTCTGTTTAATTACTATCATGATGCAGTGTAATTAAACCCAGTGGCAGGAGGCTAACAGTACCAAGATGAGGACAATTAAGTTAGCCACAACATATGTAAGATATGTTTATGTCCCAAATAAATCTTCTGACAGGAAGGATGTATGTCAACTTTAATTAAAATAAACATTTTTCTCACATTTGCACATACTGAAAAGATAGTCAGTTTCTATATTCTATCAGTAGGATCGATTTCTTAGTGTTTCTAAAAATTGGATACTAACATTAAATGATGTTTAAGAAAGATTTTTACTGGATTTAAAAGTCTAAAAATTATTTTCTTCTGATTCAGATATTTAGAAAAACCCAGGATGAATAGTGTAATATTATTTAGAAAATATAATTATTTCTTTTTAAAAAGTGATTTGCAGTTCTTTATATATTCTGGTTAATAACCATTGGCTGCACATACATGGCAAATAATGTCTCAGATCATCGATTTTCATTTATATTTATCATATCTTTGGAAATACAATTTTAAGCTTCAATTTTATCACAGCTATCAAACCTTTCTTATGTGGCTTAAAGTTTGGAATCTTAAGAATATGTTTCCCATCGTGTGACGACATATATCTTAGTATGTGTATGTGTGTGTGTGTGGAGGGGAGTTATACAGCCTATCATATAACATTATATCCAGTTTTGGGGTCATCTTTGTTCAAACATTCTATAGAGGAGCAATTTCTAGAGAAAATACAGTCCAAAGTATAGTCACAAGTGACTAAAGGGAATGACTGAAGGTCATCAGGTCAATCAAGAAACAAAAATGTACAGTACCAGTGGATGCACCATTTTCTAGAACACTGAAACTACCTAGATATAGAATGAGCTTGGGATGAATTGAGATGGTGGATTAGTAATTTTTAAACAAATAAACATAAATTTGTTTACCCACTGTAGGTAATATTTTCTGTTAGTCTTGTCTTCAGTTACAACTAACAGAAAACATTACCAGGAGTGGGCAAACAAATTGGGCTTTCTTTGTCTTTATTACATAATAAGGAGAATGAACACAGTTAGATATGGATGGTGGTTAAGTGCTTCCATATCATCAAGGCTTTGGCTGCCACCTCTGATTTTTTGGCTTTTCCTTCCAAGTTATATGATAGTTATATGATAGCTACTAGAGCTCCAGACTTCATTTCTATATTCCAGGCAGGAAACAGAAGGAAAAGAAAGATGACACCACCCACAAATATCCTATCATATTTTGAGAAAACAGCTACTTTCCTAGAAGTATTCTCTCTCCAAAAGACATGTGCTTATGCCTTATTCATCAGAGTCACTCTAGATGTGGCCAGGGAAAAGAAAGTTGGAAATAGATATTAGTTGAAGAAAGCTGTCTTTCACATATTCTTTCCACATAATCCTAGCAAAGCATTTAAGAGCATGCTATCAAAAATAATCTTTCAATGTTTTTTCTTGAAGTCAGTATGCTGCATCTCAACAGGAAGTCCACCATATCCTGCTTGTGTGAACTTGGGAAATGACTTAAATCCATTTCTCAATGCTTCAGATTCCTGATTTGCAAATAGGGATAATAACAGTATCTCTCTGAGAGTCACTGTCACGGCCAAAGGAGTGAGTATGTGTGCAATACTTGGAGTAGTGTGCAATACTGGCACGTGGAAAGCACTATATAAAGTTTTAGCTAATCTTGTTATTGTTTCCACCAACACTCCCAAAGAGGAGGCTACAGGAAATAGAGAAAGCGAGGAACATAAGAAACAACAGGGACAAAGTTTAGTCAAACTGATATGGAGAAGACTCTTTCCTTTCATCCCTACCCATATCCTCTCCAGGGCATGACTTACACTACTGCCCAAGTTCCATGCCCCTCTTGCTATGAAGAACTCACTAGGATAATGCTTCACTGCCCAGGTTATTGCATACATGTGTATTGCAGCAATCAGTCTACAAATATTTTAAAGTGCTTACAGTGTGTTCAGGGGTGGAAAAGAGTTGTAAACGAGATAATCACAGTCCTGTCCTGATATTGATTACAATCCAGGAGAAGATGATATTAAAAATGAATTAGAGAAAGAAATGGTTGGTATTTGATAACTGCCAAAAAATGAGAATTTAAGTATTCTGTGAGAGCATCCTACTCTTAGGAACCAGATAAAGCTTGCCTAAGGAAGGGACGTTTATGCTAAGATGCAAAAGTTAAACTGGAAGTTAGTCAGGTAGAGAGGTGGAGCTTCAGTTGGGACCTAGGAGTGGAGTTTAGAGAGAATTAAGTGTGTTGAGACCTAGAGGAAGGAGGAGAGTGGTATGATAAAGGTCTTTATCTCCTTTTTCTACCCAGTGAGTCCTACTCTCTTTGCATTGTTGCTAGTCAATAGCAAATTATTTGGTGGATGTTTGTGATGACCCAGGCCATAAATACTAGCTGCATAATTCTCATTTCCCAGTTTCCCTGAAGCAAAAAGACACTCATGAGATAATCTGTACTGAAGCATTAAAGATCTCCAGGTCCCAAAAAACTTTGCTTTCAGAGATACTTATATATGAGCAGGAAGCTTCTATACACTATTGTTTGCCTCATGGAGAGAGATTTCTACAAGTGAGAATTTCAGCTCTTTGAATGGGTATTGCTTTGCTTAAGAAGTTG
>PVHX01011306.1:45557-65023 GCA_004024805.1 Geosciurus inauris
GTAATCCCAGCACTCAGGGAGGCTGAGACAGGAGAATCGCGAGTTCAAAGCCAGCCTCAGCAATGGCGAGGCGCTAAGCAACTCAGTGAGACCCTGTCTCTACATAAAATACAAAATAGGGCTGGGGATGTGGCTCAGTGGTAGAGTGCCCCTGAGTTCAATCCCCGGTACCAAAAAAAAAAAAAAAAAAAAAAAAGAAGTTGTGGGGATGAGATAAGACTATTCATGTCCAATAAAAATCATATGGTCTGAAGGTAAAATTGTAATTACCTCAAACATGTTGGCACTAGTAATGACATGGAGAACTTTGTCTATGATTTAGTATTGGTTGAAGCATAACTGTTCATAATTCATTAATGAAATTAAATATTTATAATATTTCCTTTTTATGAGTATTAAAACTTCGAAATATTACTTAGAAAATGAGAATTGAAATGGGTTTTAATCCTTAGACTTGACTACATTAAATACAAAAGCAAAATTTTTATTCTTTTTCTCATTTCTGAGTTATGTCTTAAACTCTAATCAGATCCTATAGCCAAAGCAATCGCTTTCTGAGCTGTGCGGTTGCTTCCTCTGCTCCAGAGCACCTATGAAGCTGTAAGTGCAGGAAGTGTTCATGCCTGCTGAGGACTTCTATTTCCTCTTGAGGAAGAAAGACTAGTTGCAAATCTTGTAATGTCATATCTAACCATAAATAGGCAGAGGATACAAAAGCCACTCTTTTGAGGATCAAGGAGTTAAAAGAAATCTTAAGTGCTGTGAGTAGTTATTGTGGGTTCTTCAAGATGGGTTCATTAAATTAACATGAGATGCAGAAGCATTTGTCATTTGTATCACACAGGTAATATCGTAGGCTGAATTAATAAAAGATTCATTGGTGCTCTACTTCATGCTGGCTTTGCAAATTTGAATCACCTTTATATGATTGCCATCTTTGTCTGCATAGTCTGCCAAGTTTTATAGTTCTTCCAGCTCATCTCCAGGCTGTTGGCTCCTACTTTTCATTTATCCTGTTGTATCCCAAAGCTTCTGCTCTACATGGTTATCTTCCTTTTTGTTTTTTTTTTAATCTTTTTGTTTGTTTTTTAGTTGTTGATGGACTTTTACTTTTATTTTTTATTTAATCCTGCTAAGGATTGAACCTAGTGCCTCACACATGCTAGGGAAGTGCTATACCACCGAGCCACAACCCCAGCCCCCTGTCTTTTTTAATAGCACATATGTTTATGTTCATGTGTACCTTACCTTATTACAAAATAACTTGGACATATCTCAATAGATTGGATACTAGACTTGATCAACATTTTTAGTTGCTCAGAAGCTATTAAAATACTTTTAATATTTTCATTTGAAAAATACAAATATTCCTTTCAAATTAAGAAAAAGTAGTTATTATAAAAGATATGGCCTCAGCCAGTTATGTCTGATACTGAGATGTAGGTCTGACTCAAAAATACAGAAATCTTGTCTTTTACCAAGGAAACTAACTGCTGATTAGATGTAGAGATACAAGTCAGCTTTCCATCTCTAATTGGAAACTCATAGTCCTAGATGGGCTGCTGAGATGTGAATTGGGTAACCCATGATTAAGTCCCTCATGTGGCCATGGAGGCCAGCTGCATACAACAGAAATTCATCTTTACAAGTTTAAATAGCAGAAGATGTTGCGACTTTCTGAAATCACTATCTATTCTGATAGATATATGACATAAAGACTACAATATATATGTATATATATTTGCGTGTATATGTATATAAGCATTTATGTATATGTATGTGTACATGTATACATGTACATATATTTAAGAATAAATTTATGTATGCACAGTCACATGTCAATCAAAGGTCAGGATACATTCTGAAAAATGCATTATTTGGAGATTTTTGTCATTGAGCAAACATCAGAAAGTGTACTTAAAATACTTTTTGTCCAAGGCTGTGATGGCTCTGTGCAAGCTTGTGGTTCTGGCAGAGTCTTTTGTGACAGTTACCATCAGGCAGTCATGCTTAAGAACCCTTCTTCATAATCTCCTGGGTTTATTTACTTTCTGTTGCTTTGTTTTGTTAAAGTACACAAACAAGTGCATCTTGACTCTGACAACTTCCATACTTCTTTCACAATAAGCTTCATCTTCTGACTATAAAAACCTTGTCTGAGTCCTCTACATCTTTGTAATTATTGCCAGCCAGACAAGCTCTCATAACCTGGTAACAGAAGAGCAGGTGTGAAAGCACAGCCACACCCTTCTGTCCTGTGCAGTCCTTCAAACTAAAGACGTGTCAGCACAGGGGGAAAAGGAAACATGAGATTCAGATGGGATTCTCAATTGGGACCATGTTTTATAAACAACCAAGAGGTAAAGAATCTTCCCAAGATGGTCTTAAGGTGTAGGAAAGGAAGATTTAGCACCATTAAAGACAGGGGTTCTGAAAGAAAAACTAAAACTATTTTAGGATCATACCCCTTAAAGTTCAAATGACTCAAATAGCTAGTAAGAGGAATGATCCTGTCCAAGATGAAATTCAGGACTGTGGCATGGGGAAGTAGGTGAATAGCTATGCTATGGCCTTCTGTGGGATCTAGCATATGTTTAGGGGGTCAACGATGGAAAAGGATTCATGAAGGCAAACAGTGAAGAGTGAGGAAGAAACCCAGTTATTATAGGCAAGGCTAAATGCAGAAAGTGGTGCTGTGGCTCCTGAATCCAATTTCACCTCCATAACAGCTGTACTAAGGGCCCAGCTGAGCTGAGAAGGCTGCTTTTTCTCATTCTTTTCAAGGAGATACAGGGTGCTTTCGTTTTCCCACCAAAGTTCTACAATATGCACTATAAGGTAAGAGAAGTATGCTTACTGTTTTTTTTGTTGTTGTTGTTTTTGGTTTTGGCTTGGAAAACTAGAAAGGTCTATTGGTGAGTAAAAAGTGGGAAAGAAACACATGGTGTATTGCTCCTTTAATGATCCCTCAGAGCCTCCATAATACTTGGGTACATTTAACATCCACTACAATACACCGCCTGTTCATAAACTGCACTTACTTTCATAAGCCAATAAAAAAAGATAGAATAAACAAAACGCACTTGTGAGGCATTCCAAAACTTTTTTCTTAATTTGAGAACTCCAGAATGTGAACTAGAAAATGGATTTGCTGTCTTCTAGTCTACATGCTTCTCTGTTTAACTAGTAGGAGATCTTGAGTAAAACAGATCTAAGACATATTTCTTACATATAGTGGGTCAGTTAAAGCTGAATAGGATGAGAACATTTAGTGGCATGAGGATGACTGTCCAGGGGTTGTGTCCCCCACCCCTCATGCATTAGCAAGTGCCTGGCAATGAGGTCAGCACTGGTGGAGGTGGTACATAGGTGTGGTGGTGACTATACTCATAAGACTATTTCTGAGGCAGGAAATTGGCAGTGATGTCTCTCTCAATTTCTGCCAATCCTAGTTCTTTGGGCTTTCTGGGTTTCTGTAAGTTGTGAATTCTTTTTCTAAGTTAACCAGATCTAGTCACAGATTATTACAACCAAGATCCCAGACTTGTACAATTGTATCTTGGACTTATCTCTCCTGGCCATTTGCCCTCAGGAAGCTAGTTCTATAGAGCTTTAGGACAAAATAGGAGTCTTGTAGGAGACTATAGATAGTGAGCTTAGTAAACATCTACAGTGTTTCTTTGCCCAGTAACTCCTTGCTTTTGTTTTACTAATGTCTACTCTCATTCTGGTTTCCATGTAGACACATGATGTAAGCTCTACCTCATGTCACAGTGAGATGAAGGGAAAGAGCCGCTATGCTTTAACAAGTAGTCTGAGCCTGGGGTTCTTTTGAGAGAGGTAGGAGAGCGGAAAGCACAGTGGAAAGGAAGGATGATTTGTGGATGCTGTTAATGTCCTGCCTACATGCCTAAGGATCTCTTTACCATTTTCACACACTGGTACCTCTTTGTTAGAGTATTGTCTTCAGGATCATTTGCTTCACATTTTCACATATACTGCTGGAGGATCTTGTCAATTTATGATTCCCTGAGAGCAACTCTTAACTAGGACTAGTAATTACATGATTATTGGAACAATGCTGAGGAGAAATCTATTCCATTTCTGGACTCTTCTTAGGGAACTGAGCCAAACCGCTTCTGAGGTTCTGCTTGGTTGTGTCCCTGTCCACCTTTTCTTAGTTTCCTTTCCTTCTCTGGTCCCAATCTCTACTCCCTGAGCAGGTTTTCCCAGGCACACTTCCTAATAAATCTTTTTTGAGGTCTGCTTCTGGTTAATCTAAGACACCCCAAAAGCCAGACATCATTTCTCCTTCCTCATGGATTATAGCCCTTGAGAAATTAAAGCCAACATTCAGAAAGATGGGAAATCTCTGCTTTCAGTCACTCTAACCTGTCCAACAGATGTTTTGATGAATTTCCTTTCATGGTTAAGCTGAGTTTGATTTACTTGCAACCAAGAGATACAATTCATCAGAATGATGTAGTGGCTCCTTTCCTTGTTCCAACAACAGCTCGCATAGATAAATGAAAAATGTCCACAATATCACCATGAAGGGGATAACTCAATATTTTTCTGAACAAATATATTAGAGGATCATTGTCATATTCCTTGTGCTTTGGGTGCTAAGGACCACTTATGATGTGTGATTTAATATATATTCATTAAAGTTTACTGAACTGCTTCCAAAATTTTCCACAAGGCAATCGGATAAAAAAATTCAATCTATCATGATATATTTCATTATGTGTGTGTGTGTGTGTGTGTGTGTGTGTGTGTGTGTGTGTAGAGAGAGGAGGAAAGAGAGAGGGAGAGAGATGAGAACAAAATCTTCTAAATTGCAAATCTAATCATGATCAATCAGATTTAAAGCCCTTCTCTATTTCTTCTTTGTCTTCAAGAGAGTTTATATTCCTTACAAAAAATCTCAAAATTCTTTATTGTGTGGTATCAAGCACAATCTCCAACTACATTCTTCAGACACTCCCTCCATAGTTTAGTAAGTGAACACCTTCAGTTCTTTGGATGACATGCTCTTTCTTGGCCCAAATCCTTTATTCTCCCTCTTTCTTCATATGCTGCACCTTCAGGATCTTGCTCTGAGTTACTTGGTTTTTTTTAGTTTCAGGACTTACCCAAGATCCAACCCCTCCTAGGAAGCCCTCTTTGATGCCCTCTCTTCCCACAAATGCATACCAAGGTTTCCTCCTGGGTGTTCTCATTGTTCCCTTAACTTCCTTCTTTCTTTTCTTTTTTTTTTTTTTTGTTTTGTTTTGTTTTGTTTTTTTTAGGCTTACAAGTTAACAGTGTAAATTGATTCATTGTACATAGATAGAGGATAACATATCAATTCTCTAGTTTTAAGTTGTATAGAATCACAACATATATGCAGTCATACATAAAGTTAGGGTTATTATGACCATCATATTCCACCACCCTTGCTGTCCCCATGCCCCCTCCCCCCTTACACCCCTGTGAACAAAGATCCACCATTGTTCCCATGTCCTTCCCCACATTATGGATCAGCATAACTTCCTTCTTTCTTTGTTTTCTTTTTTCTTTTTTTTTGGTACTGAGGATTGAACTCAGGGGTTCAATGAGTCCACTGTGGACCAGTGAGCCACATCCTCAGCCTTATTTTGTGTTTTATGTAGAGACAGTCTCACTGAGTTGCTTAGTGAGACCTCACCATTGCTGAGGCTAGCTTTGAACTTGCGATTCTCCAGTCTCAGCCACCCAAAGTGCTGGGATTACAGGCATGCACCACCGCACCTAGCAACTTTCTTATAATATCATAAATATTATGTAGATATCACTGTCTAACATGAATAAATGTGTGTTTGGAATAAGCCTAGATGGTCCCCAAGGCAAGATCATGTGTACCTGTTCAGTTTTAAATTGCTGAAGTCTATCTAGCACAGTGCCTGGTTCATAGATTCACGATAGTTTTGAGTGAATAAAAAGGAGAGGGAGAAGCTGAGAGACGAGTTCAAACTTTGAACACCAGTGTAGCTGGTACATTCAATTCCAACCAGGAAATATCTCTTTAGGAGAAATATGCTAATAGAAAAAAGTGTATATATATACTTTTCACCCCCATTCCGTGCTTATATCTCCCTGGGCATCAACTCATTATGATAACTAAAATTAAATATAAGCTCAATTTAAAAAAATAACCCCTGTAACTTAACAACTGAATCAAAAGTCTTTTAGACATGATAACTACCAGAACAATATATTCAAGTTCTCTTAGAAGAAAGACAGCAGAGATGGGTGTACGCACTGCTGAGAAACAGGTCGATCATTTAATCTCTTTATTGTTATATTAAATTATGGGTTAATGTCCAGGAGCAACTAGCTATAAAGACTGCTCTTTAAAATAATTTCATTTTTAAACTTGTCTCATTTAATAGCCAGATAGATTAAGGAATAAACAGACAATGAAATACAGAACAAAGTGCAAGAGTGAAGTCAGAAGAGAATTGCAGTACAGATGGTGTCTGACTCACAATGGTTCAACTAATGATTTCTTAACTTTATGATGGCTTGAAAATGATATGTAATCAGTAGAAATTATCCTTTGAATTGTGATCTCTTCCGAGGTTAATGATATGCAGAACAATAAACTCCCTTGATGCTGGGCAATTGCAGGGAGTCTCAGAGCCCAGTCAGCCACATGATCTTGAGAGTAAAAAACCAGCTGATACTCCACAGTGTGTGTTGCTCAGCTATGACATTTGTTAAGTGAGGTGTATGAAATGTGTTTCAACTTAACAGGTTGAAGAGCATGTGTATATTCCTTCTTGAACAGGAAGAAGACTAGTCTGTCACCCAAAAGGCAGCCTGTATGCAACAGACTGAAAAGAAGCATTTGCTGTACAAAGAGTTTCTGTAGTTACAAAAGAAATGCACACCTAACACGAAGACTTCTACTACAAGGCACCAGCAGCAAAAGTAGAAAGCTCTTGCCTATATATGCGCCTGGGTATCCATGAGTCCTGAGACTTGCCCTTCTCTCAACACAGTTCTTAGTTTTAAATTGTCAAGTTTCACCCTGAACAGAATTATTATGCTTGATGTTATGCCCTTAAACAACAGATTAAGCAATTTTAGAAAAAGAAACTAAGACTAGTGCCATCAATCCGAGCAGCATCCTTGGCTGGCATCACTAGGGGTTCAAGATCTTTATTTCCATAAGGACAGTCTCAGCATCAGAGTACGCCTCAACACATTTCTCCAGCAATCACTACTGTCCAATTAAGGATGCCATGGAGAAGAAAAAACACTGGGTCACTCTGACTTTTTTGTTCAGCCAGTGACTGAGGATTACCATTTGGGATCCCAAACACTCCCTGCTGCGACTGACCTTCCTGTCAATAATCACAGAACTACTCCTACAGGCTCATCCACTGCTCTTCAAGCACAGAGGACGAAGTCCACTGTTAGGTCGGTTTCAGACAGCTAAGGAAAACAAAACACCAGGCAGCCCACATACGCAAGAGAACAATCAATCAGACACCAGCAGACAAGCAGTGACTAACCACCATCAATCAGCCAATCCCCAGACCAACCCCAGGAGGACACGGGACTCCCCAAAACCTCCCTTTCCTGTCCCAAGCCCCCCTTTCTGCCCTAAGCTTCCCTTTCCTGTCCCAAGCCCTCCCCTTCCTACCCCAAGCCCATAAAAGTTTCAAACCAGCTGATCCTGCATGATTCTCCCAGACCCGTTCTGTTGGACTGGGGAGTCTCACCCAGGAGCGTATATTAATAAAGCCTTGCTCAGCGGTTTTAATTGGCCTCCTTTCTGTCATCGTTATCTGACCTTACATCCACATTGTTTTTAAGCAGCATCTACTACTGGGAGAATACCCTTTGTTCCTCTGCTATCAGTTTTGTATGTTCTAGGCATCCACAGGTGGTACCAGCATATGAGAGTCACCCCAGGTTGCAGAAAAATCTAGTCCACCTCTACAGAGAGGAGGGTATTGGTCATCCTCACAGGGGAGAGTATTGGTCAGACCGGTCCTCCCACATACTTCTTTGTTTTCAGGTATCTTGATCTAAGCCTAATTAGAAAAAAATACCAAACAACATGACCTTTGTCCCCAAATTACTTTCTTTCCTTCTCACTATAGATTTTATCAGGAAGAAACAATCATTTTGTCTTCCAAATTCTTGGTTCTCCTATGTTTCTTCTCTAATCTCATAATCCAGCCCAGGGTTTGCATAAAGTTTATTCATTTGCATATCACCTTCACACACTTTACCAACTATACTCAAGTAGATATACAGGTAGATAGCTCCTTTGTTCTACACTAATTCACTTGTCCCAAGCAATAAGAGCCATGGACTACTTTCATAGTTTTATGGTATATATTAAAAAATATTAACCCTTGGGCTGGGGTTGTAGCTCAGTGGTAGAGCGCTTGCCTCGCATGCGTGAGGCACTGGGTTCGATCCTCAGCACCACATAAAAAATAAATAAAAGATATGTGTCCATCTACAACTAAAAAAATATTAAAAAAAAATACTAACCCTTAAAATGTAAAATGATCCAGCACCATTTAAAACAATCTTAGCTGTGTACATAACTCTTTGAAAAACAATTATTCACACATCAGGGCAGTTTTCAATTCTGGCACACCAGAATCACCTGGGAATTTTTTTTTTAAATTCCCATGTCTATATCTCACCCTAGACCAATTAAATCAGAGAGAATATCCGAGAACAATGATATATGTAAAAGAGAAAAATTCATTGTGCAGAAACTCCTCACTCTAAACTGAACTGTGTGAAAACTTCAGGATAGAGGAATAGACAGCTGCTTTTCTAACTGACTTCTGGCATCTTTCCTCCTAGCACGGATTTATGATCTAGCATTCAATTTCCATGATAATCAATGGTTCTGATAAAATTTATAATTTTAGGAAGATTAGTAGGTTTTAGGCCTTGCTTAAAAAATTCAATTTTTCCATGTTCATTTGAGTTGAACAAAATAAATCTTTATAAAGAAATACATACTATGTTACTCCACCTGTGTACATTGGGCACAGCTACAATTTCAGAACCTTTGTGTTTTCTCATATCTATATATCTAGGGTCTCAAGCAGTGTCTGGCATAAAGTAAGTCCTCAAAACATGGTCATCAAATAAATAAATGAATAAATATACATAGCTCTCATACAGGATACCAATTGTGTCAAAATATTTTATAATAACTTCCCCTTTCTCTTGAACCACATCATCTTTACTTTGTCTATTATGAGGATATATTTTAAGATTTCAAAGATGAAAACTAAAGTTTACTAATATTTCTTTCCTTTCTAGGAAGTAAAGTAAGAGATACACATCAATTTGATCATCTGTCTTCTCTGTACATGTTTTGGTGCTTGTAGTTTGAGATAATGCCATCAGTTGCAGAAGAGGCAACTGCTTCTGACCAGGACTGGAGAACTGGCAGCAATTCATTTATATTCACAATACTGTCTTTCCATGCCTGGCACATAGGAAGTGCTCGGTAGACCTGTCACAGGGGAGTTTTCCCTCTTGCACTACATAAAAGCTTTGGCAAGCTCCACAACCTCACCAGTCTTTTAGCCTTATCTTTTACATTCAAGTTCCAAAGGACTCACTTTCTTTTCCTTCCTTTGTTTTTCTTTTTTAGTTAGGTCAATATAATTTTCAAATTATTTGGATTCATTGTGATGTATTTATACATACATATTAGAAATAATTTGGTTAATTTCATAGCCTAGTATCTCTCCTTCTCCTCCCATCCACCCTTCCCTGATTCCTATCCTCTACTCTACTGATATCCTTTCTATTTTTGTGAAATACTTTATTCTCTCCCCCACAGCCCTTTTTTTCTCTCTAGCTTCCACTTGTAAAAGAAACATATAACCTGTGACCTTATGAGTCTGGATTATTTTACTTACCATGATATTTTCCAGTTCCATCCATTTTCCTGCAAATGACATAATTTCATTTTTCTTTATGACTGAATAAAACTTCATTGGGTAGATAGGACACATTTTTTATCCATTCATCCATTGACAAGTATCTGGGCTGATTCCATAACTTGGCTCTTGTGGATTGTGCTGCTTAAACATGGGTATGCATGCATCACTATAGTATGCTGATTTCAATTCTTTAGGGAAAATACTAAGGACTAGTGTACCTGGGTCATATGGTGGTTCCATTCCTAGTCTTTTGAAGAACTTCCATACTTATCTCCACAATGGTCACACTAATTTGCAATCACAACAATGGTGTTCCTTTCCCCCCCATTCTTGCCTGCATTTATTATTATTTGTATTCTTGATGATTGCCAATATCACTGGAGTAAAGTGAAATTTCAATGTAGTTTTGATTTGCAACCTTTGATTACTAAGGATGTTGAACACTTTTTTCATCTATTTGTTGGCCATTTGTGTTTCTTCTCTTCAGAAATGTCCATTTGATCCATTTTCCAGTTTATTGATTAGATAATTTATGGTGGGGGGAGGTTTGGTGGCAAGTTTTTTATTTCTTTATACATTCTGGATAATAATCCTCTGTTGAAACAGTAGCAGGTAAAGATTTTTCTCCCATCATAAATTTTTCATTTGATGATCTGCTACTCATAGTTTCTGAGCTTCATGAGCAAATGACTACAAGATCCTGGCAACTGGTATTATGGTAATGTCTCTGACTGAGGCATAATAAGAAGCTGCATTTCACTGTCACGATGAATGTTTTTATCAGAATTAGACCAGCACCAAATCCTGCCCAAGCTCTGGATTTTCTTCTCCTGAGACAATATGTCAGAGAGAAACCTTTTGTGTTCCCCATTGCTGAGCTGTAGCATATAATGCTAACACAAATTCCATTTTACTTTCTAGTACCAAATGAAAGAAGGAAATATAGCCTTGGGCAATAACAGCCAAGAAGTTGAACTGTATCCTGAGGGGACAGGAACGGTAAACATGACACTCTATTGTTCTAAGCAGCTCTGTTATGGGAATAGTGCCCATTCCTCTCAGAGAGACTAGAAATAGGAATGTGTGGGTGATGAAAAATACTCCTCATATGAAGCCAGGATAAAATCTATTTCCCTTAGTTTCTATTTTTGGAGAAAAAAGTCAAGAGGTTGATGAGGAACACAGAGGAAGTTAAATCATATTTTCCTTTTTATCTATATTCATCCATCCATTCATACTTTCCTTCTTTTGTGTTCATAGGTGGTTATTAAGCATATACCAGCAGTGTGTTTGCCTCCAGGAACACTAATATAAGTGAGGCATAGTATATCCATTAATAAATTGAAATGTATTTGGGATATGGTCACCTATACAGAACATTATAATACAAGCTTTCTGAAGAACATGACCCCCTGATCTTTTTAACTTAAAAGTTTGTTTTAATTCTCAGCATAAATTTACATGACTAGTGGTCATTACTGGTTATCTTTCATATTTAGCCACATATTATAGAAAGAACACTCTGATGTATGCACAATTCATCATTACTAAATAAAACATGGCAAAAGCTGGAAGTACAAAGTGCAGCAAACCCATCCAGCTTATTTTTATGAAACTGTTCATAATAACTCTTTAATAAAATTTTTTAAAAACTGTACAAGTACTATATGGGGTAGGGCTCTAACACAACATTCACAAACCTACACTGTTCTAGGCAAAGTGATGACCGGACAACAATTGAGACAGTGGTAAGATAGAATGCTACAGAAAGAAAGAAACAAGGCCAGATTAAAGAGGGCTTCATACACCATGTAAAGAAGCTTGGAATTATGCAAGGGCAAGCTGGTGAAGAATTTCAGAAAGAACTGTTTCAGTTAGAACACTGGCTTTGGGGAGGTAGACTTGGGGGACAGCCAGATACTGTTCTATTTGTACTTGAGATAGCAAACCAGAAGCTCTTAGACTGCATGCTACTCGTGTGGATATTTTTCACTTTGTTTTGTTCTTTGCTTGCCCAATGCTAATGTGCACAGTATTTAACAAACCGAATTTGTACAGTCTTAACAACCAAATAGCAGATTTCACATAAAAATTTGTATTGCCAGCTTCTGTTGAAGCTTAAAAGAGCCAGGATAATCAGATATGCTTTTCTGAGTGAAAATTGGCAGAAATTGAGTAACAGTTGCCCCTTTAGAATGTGGGATGCGCTGTTCAACCTAACTGCCTCCCCTGCTTTCCTGACATATATTAAATGCCTGGTCTGGTGGCACTTGAGTTGGGAATTTCCAGTGTAACTGCCCTTTAAGTGGGCAACTCTTACCAGAAATTGTCAGAAGAAGGAAAATATGTACTTACACTAGCAGCTGAATCCTTTTCAGATGTGCCAACTAAATGGCACAGAAGTGTGGTCAAGACAAATGTGAAGATAAGCTTCAGATATGGGTGAGAGTGATGCACATTTATATGATCAGATCAGTCATTATTTTGGTCTTGTAAATAGCACTTTCTACTTTAGGTAAGATGGCAAAAATCACCAAATATAAAGTAAACCAATGACCACTTTTCCCTTGGAATTTCAAGCAGTAAATGACCAGAAGGAAATATCATTTCATTTATAGTTCCTGGGTCACTCCAAGATAACTAAAGCAGGGCAAGCCGACATTCACCTCCCATTCTCTTTGATCAAGAGCTTCACTGGTAGATGAAACATGGATGATAGAGGCATAATCATGTGGTGGGTAAAGATGATTCACTGTGCTTGAATACTTTCCTTCATTGCTACAGAGTCTTAGGCAGCTAATTCGGCCTTCTCCTGAAAAAATTAAAAAAGTATAATAATAGTTGCCTTAACAACATCACAACATTTTAGCAAGGATCAATTAAGACAATGTAAATAAAACAGAAATGTAAACCAGAAAAGATCATACAAATATATTACATTATTTCTCAAATTCCTATAAGTGATACTGAAAAATATGAAAACAATGCTTCTATCTTTGGAAACTTAACCAAAGGAGAAACTATTATCCCAATGATAGCCAAGATTGTCATT
Organism: Geosciurus inauris; assembly: GCA_004024805.1. NCBI lineage: Eukaryota > Metazoa > Chordata > Mammalia > Rodentia > Sciuridae > Geosciurus > Geosciurus inauris. The sequence continues at coordinate 58,569 of PVHX01011306.1, forward strand.
CATTCATTCATTCATTCATTCATTCATTCAATATTGATTGAACTACCATGTGCATTCAAGATGGGGATTCAGGCATCTTGGTGCCTTCTATTAAGTCCAAAGGCTCCTGTGAAGTTTTCAAAATCTTTTGTTCAGGGATATTATAAGTTAACTTGTAATAATAAGCACTTCAGAAATGACAGAGAACATTTGTCAAAACAACAATGCAAACAGTGGGCTAGAGGCTTCAGCCATTTCCTCAGTCAGTAGTGGCACTTGCTGCTGCCGTCTGGGCTCTCCTCCTAGAGCATGACGTGTTGGTGTCTGGCATTTGGCAAGAGCTCAGTGTTGGTGGAATGGAATTAAACAAATGGCTATCCCTTGTACAAGAATCATCAGGTGCTACATCTGAGTGAGATAGTTGAGGTTCATAATCCAGTTGCCTCATTTTGCAGAAAAGGAAATAGAAGCTTACTAAGACTAAATTTCCAGTTCATACAACCAGATAACAGAAGCCTTTAGACTTCAAAAACCATCTTTAACTTATGGTTCTATGCTATTTCACTATGGCATGGTGTGTATTGCTTTCAACAAATACTGGACTCTATTTTGAGAGTTTATTAACATTTGCCAGAGTGAAAACTCACACTGATTTGCCTAATAGGCTTCCTTAAAGGACTATAAAATCATGATGTCAATAAAGTACTTCACAGATTTCACGTTATACCACTTTTAGCAGTTGTGACCAAAGTTTATGAACAAGCAGTAGAAAGAAGCACGTTGAGTCTTTCAACCACGAGGGTAACATTTAAAGCAAAACTTAAAATCACACCATGGAAGATGTTCTGAAAAAAATTAACGTTACTAGGCTTCTTCTTGGTGAAATAATGTCAATGGCAATATAAAACTAGTACAAATCGTATTTTATTTTATTTATTTTTTTCTTCTCTTTTGTTCCCTGATGCTCATGTCCAAATCTTCCAGCACTCCGTAGCAGCAATACAAGGGTGAGGACAGCATTTTCTCCATTTATGCCCCTCCCCATGGCTGGCATGCCAGTCACTCAGGACACACCTGGAGCAGGGAAACTGTGAGCTTTCCTGGTGCAGAGATGGAAGGCATCTGAGGTGGACTTACATATCCAGGGTACTGGAGCTAGGTAGCATTACCTGGTGCTTACAAATCATATTTTAATTTTACTTTTTCCCTCACATTTATATTCTTGATAAAGAATAACAGTGTCCACAGCCCTCCCAAGAAAACAAGTACTTTACATCAGACAATTACTGGGCTAATATAAACAAATGAACTCCCTCACATATCCATTTTCCAACCTATTCTCTTCTCCTGATGACACTGAAGGAAATTATGTGCAGTACTGCCTCAGTTTCCTGGAGGAAGGGAGACTAGTACATAAGTTAGTCTCGGTAGCTGATGGAACCTGGAAATAGTCCATTGACTCCCCAATGCCTTCTTCCCACTGTATTTTCATTATCTCCCCTTCACATCAAACTCCTGATCTTAGATCTGTGATTTTTACATAAGATGATAACATTCTTCATGGAGCGTGATTAAGATCCCAACTGTCTTTGACACCACTGACCAAAAAGTGAGCTAGCTAGGCCTGCATAGACGCTCCTTATGGAATCTGGCCTTGCAGTGGGAGATGCTAAATTACAGCAAGTTGGTTATCAGGAGTGATACATTGCTGGGCCCATCAAATGATATGATATGTGATTCATTATAGGCAGAAAAATATTTACTTGGTCCATTTTTCTTAGTTCCTTGAGGAAGGCCTCTGGTCTGTTTGACTCCTAAGTGAGAAAACCTTTGCTAATATCTGGCATTTGGGGGAAGGAGTGACATCTTAAAGTGAAGATAAAGGGATTTATTGTGAGGGCTTTGCATTTAACAATTTGATGCTTTCAAACAAAATCAACTACACAAATGAAAGTTGTAAGAAATACAATGTGGTAGTTGAAATATGTGCTTTTACCTCAGAACCTGTTTAAAATACAGGGGTGCCCATGACAACAGCCTAACCCCAGGATGAAAGATTAGCTCTTACTTATAAAACAGGGATCTAATACCACCTGATGGGAACGTTGTGCTGATAAGGGAAATCATTTCTAGGTGATGTATCTAGAAGGCTGAATCACTAAGTGCTGAATAAACTGTGGTTTTTACTATTATAAATAATAAAACCAAGCCTGGCAACTTAATCCCTAAATATTATGTCCTTGTCTTCTAAGAATTCAAGACGCTTTGTAATTTACATTTATCTACCCAGAAATATGTCATAGATCGTTAGACTGATTTAATCCCTGGAGCCTATTAATGAAATGAGAACATTTCTTCCTATCTCGAACAGCCTTGGCTACAGTGAGGATGCAAAGCTCTGGACTTCCAGGGTGTAGGCTTGTGCTGACACAAGGGAGACTCTGCAAAGTGCTAGAAATTTCTTCTGAAATATTTCCATTGATGAAATCTTGATCAACTCACCCCAAAATATTTGACAACAAACTCTCTTCTCCAAGCAATATAGATTTCAGCATTATGCAAAGGAAAATGCCAACAAAGAAAAAAATCCAGGGTGATTTCATTCAATGATATTTTCCTGTTCAATTTAATTTGCTTCTCTCTAGTATGAAAAAGCCTAATGGCAAGTATAATGTAGGATGAAAAATTACAATGGTGCTTTTAGTGTCATGATGAAAAATCAGTTCCTCCAAATTAGGGCTACCAGATGAAATACAGAATACCCAGTTAAGTTAGAATTTGAAACAAACAATGGAATTTAAAATTTTTTCTTTTCTTTTTTTTACTAAAAGTAGGTTCTAGGCCAGTCCTGGTCTTTGGAGGTGTACCCATGTCAGATATACATTTGGGATCTACATAGTTAACTTGGCACCCTGTATTTTATTTGTTTAATCTAGCAACCCTACTCCATTAATTGAATTATACTCACCTCTAAATTATTTCTCATAGTTGATCACCTTTCAAAAATATATTCTGAGACCCTTTCAGACATTTTCCAGTACTCATTTATTATTTTAAACAGATGACAAAAATTATAGATTTGGAGGGAGGATCCAAGATGGTGGCCTAGATGGACACTGTGTTCATAGTCTCTCCAGGAGGAGGGGTTAAAATAGTGGAAATACTGTTTCTCTGTGAGTTATTAGAGGACCCCAGACAGTTGGCTCCACAAAGGAATTCCAGTCAGGTGCCCACACGGGTAGCCAGGCCCCAGCATTTGCACAGGACCCACTCCAGTGCCCACACACCAAGTAGGACCCCTAGCCATAGCTCCCATGAGGGATCCCCAGCTCCCATGCAGGACCCCTGGCTGCTGTTCCTGTGTGGACTTCCATCTACCAACGTGGAACTCCCCCATTCGCCTACACCTGGGGACACCGGACAGGATCTGGAGTCAACCTTCTACTTCCACACAGCAAGCCACAGAGCAGCATCTCCAAACACATTGCCCAATGCCACCGCCCTGCCTGGCCCTACACCCTATCTCTGAAAGCAGACACCTCCGTTTTCAGACTCCCTCGCCATCTTGGACCTGGGCAGAGATACCAGTAAACAACAGACAATGCCACCTACTGGATGAGAAGGGAAGCAAGGCTTTTTATTTACCTTGAGACTCTTTTTCCCTCTATTATCCCTTTTATTTCCTTTTTTGTTTTCTTCCTTTCTTTTTCTTCTTTTCCCTCTCATTCTTTTTCTACCCTCACATCCCCAACATTTGTGAAACCAAGTATTTTTTATGCATTAGGCTACAGAGGACTGGGATATCTGATTAGTGTACTACAGTTGTATTATATAGTCTCGTACATGTTTTATATGTTTTATTCTTCTTAATTTGTATGTTTCCTTATTTGTTCTGCTCTATTTTCTTCCTACTTACCTTACACAAATCTCTTTTTCTCTTTTCTACTACTAGCCAACTTCTTTTAGATACCTCTTTAAGCTTTCTAGGATCTAGTAAGTCTATATCTTTACTTCCTACCTCCCTAACATCTCATCCTACATCCCACCCCTGGTTCTCTTTAGTACACCAGCAGAAACTGTAGGCTGTTTTGCAAAACTATTGTTTATACAGTAGATACTAATTGAACTCATAATTTCTGTATATTGTGACAAAGCCGTAAATGTCCTACTAGGAGCTACTTGGTCTAAAATTATATATTGTTTGTATTAAGATCCATTAATATTGGTTTCCCCCTTAAAGGAGAGGTATTGGAATACTTTAGAGGATCTATAAGCCTATAGGATAAAGACTGTGGGCCAACTGTTCACACACAGAGGAGGAGACCAACTGAGCACCACAATGTAGCTCCCCATCTACCAACCAGCAGCTGTCCCTGTCTACTTCCATCTAGAGTCAACAGCCAGGACCAGGAAGATCATCCCCAAGGTCCCTGTAGGTCTGGATATACCAGAGGTGAGGTATTGGTAACTGACAGGAACACTACAAGAGTATAGGGTAAAAACTGTAATATCTCAGATCAGTACTGCTAGAGAGGAAGACACATGAACAACATGAAAAAATAAGGGAAGAAAATACCCCAAACAAACCAAGATGCTACAATAATAAAAATCCACTGACAGCACCATAGATGAAATATCAGAGGAGTTCAGAACATACATAATTAATATGATCTGTGAAACACAGAATAATATAAGAGAGCAATTAGAGGCAACAATTGATCGATCCAACAAAGAGATAAGAGGGCAAATACAGGCAACCATTGATTACTCCAACAAAGAGATAAGAGAGCAAATATAGGGAGCAAAAGATTACTTCAAGAAAGAGATAGAGACATTAAAAAAAAAACAAGCAGAAATCCTTGAAATGAAGGAAACAATAAACCAAATAAAAAATTCAATAGAAAGCATCACCAACAGACTAGATAACTAGGAAGATAGAATCTCAGACAATGAAGACAAAATATATAATCTTGAAAATAAAGTTGACCACACAATGAAGATGGCAAGAAACCATGAACAAAACATCCACAAATTATGGAATAATATCAAAAGACCAAATCAAAGAATTATTGGGAGAGAGGAAGGCACAGAGATGCAAACCAAAGGAATGCACAATCTCTTCAATGAAATAATATCAGAAAATTTCCCAAACATTAAGAATGAATTAGAAAATCAAATACAAGAGGTTTACAGGACACCAAATATATAAAACTACAACAGATCCATAACAAGTCACATTATAATGAATATGACTAACATACACAATAAGGACAGGATTTTAAAAGCTGCAAGAGAAAAAGTTTAGACTACATAGAGGGGGAAACCAATTCCAGCAGATTTCAACAGATTTATCAACCCAGACCCTAAAAGCCAGGAGGTCCTGGAACAACATATACCAAGCTCTAAAAGAAAATGGGTGCCAATCAAGAATCTTATATCTAGCAAAATTAAGCTTCAGATTTGATGATGAAATAAAAACTTTCCATATTAAACAAAAAATTAAAAGAATTTACAATGAGAAAGCCTGCACCAGAGAACATTCTCAGCAAAATATTTCATGAGGAGGAAATGAAAAACAACAATGACAATCGGCAAAGGGAGGGAAAAGCCAATCAAAAGAGAAACCAAATCAAGTTAAAAAACAAAAGTAAACCAAAATGAATGGTAATACAAACTATATTTCAATAATAACCCTGGATGTTAATGGCCTAAACTCATAAATCAAAAGACATATAATGGAAAATTGGATTAAAAAACAAGATCGAACACTATGTTTTCTTTAAGAGACTCATCTCATAGAAAAAACATCCACAGACTGAAGGTGAAAGGATAGGATAAAACATACCACTCAAGTGGACCACACAAGGGGTCTCCGTCCTCATATCAGATAAAGTAGACTTCAAACCAAAAGTAGAAGAGATAAAGAAGGACATTTCATATTGCTTAAGGGAACCATATATTAAAAAGACATAACAATCATAAATATCTATGCCCCAAACAGTGGAGCATCCACGTATATCAAACAAATCCTTCTCAATTTGAGAATCAAATAGAGCACAACACAATAATACTGGGTGACTTTAACATACCTCTCTCACCACTGGACAGATCTTCCAAACAAAAACTAATCAAAGAAACCATAGAACTCAACAATACAATCAATAATTTAGAATTAACAGACATATACAGATCCATCAACAGACATATGAAAAAATGTTCAACATCTTTAGCAATCAGAGAAATGCAAATCAAAACTACCCTAAGATTCCATCTCACACCAGTCAGAATGGCAATTATCAAGAACACAAACAACAATAAGTGTTGGCGAGGTTGTGGGGAAAAAGGCATGCTCATACATTGCTGGTGGAACTGCAAATTGGTACAACCAATCTGGAAAGCAGTATGGAGATTCCTTAGAAAACTTGGAATGGAACCACCATTTGAGCCTGCTATCCCACTCCTAGGCCTATACCCAA
>PVHX01011307.1:0-64923 GCA_004024805.1 Geosciurus inauris
TTTTTTTTTTGTCTGTATGAATCTTGTTATTCCAAGTACCTAACATACATGGAATCATACAATACTTGTCCTTTTGTGTCTGGCTGATATCATGTAGCATAATGTGTTCAGGGTCCTCCATTGTCCTTCACTGCCTTAAATATACTTTGACCACAAAGACAGTCATGTTCCTTCCAAATGTGGAATTTGTTTATTTCTTCACGTAGTTTCATTTCCTGTGGATATGTAACATACAAAGATGTCATGGAAGGGGTAAAGGCTACATACTATTGCCACTAAAACAAGCATAGAAGAAGAGAACCAGCCACTGACATTGCCTCCAAGGATGTGAGCAAGAACCTACTAATGGAATCCAGAAAGAATACACAGAATTGAAGGGTCTGGCTTGCACTTCCTTTATATGTTACCGAAAGGTAAAGAAAGTCTAGGCCTCCTTTTCTCCCATAATGCCTCTATAATTATAATCATATACCATAAACTTCCTCTAATCTTGTGAATTTTTCTCCATTGATTTCAACTGGATACAGAATTCAAAGAGTTTTATCTCCAGTATGTTTCACTGTGAAGAGCCATGGATACTTTTGCTATTTGTTGGAATCAGAAGTTGTTTTAATTGTGTGTTCTAGGCAGCAGTTTCATTGAATCATTCCAAGATCTTTTTGTGCTATATATATTACAGTATAAAGATGAGAGATGATGGATGTCATATATATATGATATATGTGTGTGTATGTATATATATATACACACACACACACACACATACACACACCCCTATTTTGTGACTTAGATGTGGTGTGTGTGTGTGTTTGTGTGTGTGTACACAGACAGTGATAAAAACAAGGACAATGGTATTTCTAGATGTATTGGGAACACAGTAAGCATAATAAATGTTTCAGTAAATTTCCGATGAATTATGATGGGAAAACTGATCAATCTGCACTGCCCCTATCTCTGATATTTAAAAGGCCATTCAACAAGCATGACAGACCACAATGGATGTCACCTTGGTATATGCTGTAAGGCACATAAGATTTGAGAAGAGAGAAAAGGAATTTTTGAAAACTGAAGAGATAACCTAGATTCTCTTTCATGTTCTTCAAGATATCCAAGTACAAGATTAAAATTCCTTTTAAGTTTTGGCTATTGGGCTACAGTTTCATGCAATACCATTCAGAAATAAGACCATATGCAGCTCTGACTTTTATTAGGGTTATAAATTATACTTACACTTTTTTCTCTCCATCTTTAGAAACCTCTCTGTATGGCTTTAACTGAGCTCATTCTCAGTTGACCACTGTTTCATTATTCTGAGTAATTAGTACCAGCTGCCACAACAAACAATCTCCAAATCTTAGTGACAACAAAGACAGATATTTCTTGCATTTATCAAGCCTTATGCAGATTTTGAGGCTCTTCATTTAGTGACCCAGAGACCCTAGGAACCCTTCATTTTTTGGAGCTTCTGTCTCAAATTGTGTCTTCCAAAGTTACCACAACAGGGGAAAAGAGGAATGATCTCTGATCTGCCTTGGCCAGGGAGTGCCTCACCTAATTTCTACTTACTGCCCATTGCCCCAAACCAGACACAAAGGAAGCTGGAAAATGCAGGAAAGCACACGAATATCAGAGAGCATCAAGTGTCTCTGCAATATTGTTCTCAGAGTTAGGCAAAAAGAAGAGAAACTCTACTTTCCTGATGGAAAAATAAGGCCCATGTGTTTGAATACACACAGATAATGTAACACCCATTCAAAACACAAAGCCGGTGTGTTTGGGTATATGCAGGACAACATAAATCCCATGGAAAATATAAAATACCAACATGTATCTCCAATCCAAAGCATAAAGCTCTAGAAAGATTTTCTAATAACTAGTTCAATTTTTAAAAAAATGACCTAAATTGAAGAGAGGTTATTTAAGTGTGTATCTAGACCTAAGGTTTTCATTTAAGGAGGAGTAACTCTGAATAAAATATATATAAATTAAGAGTAAGAGTAGTAACTAAATTGGAACAGTAGTTTTGAAATATTTAATGTCTCTAAGTGTCTAGTTATCTGTCATGTAAATCAATCAGTCAACATGTACAATTTCCTATTATCAGATATTGTTACTTATTAGCTCATTTAACATTTAAGTTAGGGATAAAATCCAGGCAAACTCATTTTAGAAGTCTTTCTCTTTAGCATACCACACTAAACCCACATAGAATTTAAAATCACATTAGCAAAATCTATTCCCTCTTATGTGTGTCTGTCAACATTTGATAAACCAAACCTGAGTTGAGCAATGTTAGCTCTGACTCATGTGTGCACATATGTTTGTTTATGAGAATTTTTCCATAGAATTTCAATGAACCATTGGTTCTACTTGAATCCTTATGAACTGGAAATTGACGCATCTCAATCTTAGTCCTTCCATTTCACAAGACTTTCTGAGCAGGAATTCAACTGAGCTGTAGGCAAGGCCATGACACAAAGGAAATTTCAATCAATACTTGAAAAAGATAGCCTTGCCTTGTTCTGAGAGATTACTTGTGAAAGTTCTATGGACAGAAAATTTTTATGTAGTAAATGTATTAATTGCATTAAACCAAGATTGAACCAACATAACAGAACCCTCTCCAGCTTTATTAAGGTATAATCAACAAACAAATATTGTTTATATTTACAATATAAAATGTAATGTTTTGATATATGAATACACTATGGAATGATTAGATCAGTCTAATATATCTAACACCTCATATATTTATTTTTAAAGATTAACTAAATATACCATGAACTACTTTCTGACATCTTGAATGTCTCTTTTGTTACAGAATAGGCCATTAGAAGTTCTACTATTTCCCATTTCCTGGAAATATTCAATACTGACTAAGAAATATGTAAATATGCTAGAATAATTATACTAACATAACCCTTTAGAGTTATATTTATAAAAGGTTATTATTTTAAATTAAGAAATAACTATTTCTGAGAGAAACTTTTTTATAATTTTAAAATCTTCCTTCAAATGCAACATTAGTCTTTTTGAGACCTTGAATTGCATTTAAAACCTACTTTCTAAATTGTTATTTTACACTTATTGATATTTTCAAGTCTATGAATATTTAATAGAACTTATGGTTAAGAAACCAAATTAAAATTAATAAACATACTCTCTCTAACCTCTTAAGCATTTTCTCCCTTCATCTATAAGATCTTGAAAGAGTCACAGGGAAAGTAGTTGGTTAGTGGGTTGGTGGGCTGGTTCTCTCTCATTCCACCAACCTGACCAGCTAGCATTAATTTCTCCTGTAATCAGAAGCATCTTAATGCTGAGAAGTTGATGCCCAAAGATACATCCAATTCTAAATGGCAGTGAAATGAACCTTTATTTAAAAACAAACAAAAGCTGATAATGGAAGTCAGAATGACTGTACATTTGAATGCACAATCTTCCAGATTATATATACTATATTGGTCAGTTTTGCTGTGTAACAAATGACCTAGACATCACTGTGTTTATAATAACAAATAATTTATGTTCACATTTTAAGAATTTTAAGAATGCTTTATATTTAGAAGAAGAAAAACAGAAAGCATAGGGAAGTTGAGGAAACATTATGATGTGGAGGAGCAGAGATTTAATCTAGGTCACACGGCCCCAGAATCTGGCTTTCTCATTACTATCCACACTAGAAACTCAATAAATATTCACTGATTGATTTAAAAACTTTCCCTTAGGATAACTTTTATTGACATATACCCTAATGTGATTTTCAGTCTTCTTCAGCATTTATCTGAAATTCTTGGAAATACGTGAAAAGTTGCTGAATATACCCAGCAAAACTATCAATGTTATTTCTTGTGTTTTAACCCTGAGCATATATGAAGCAAAGTTCATCAAAAAAATAGCAAATAATGTTTGTACCACATATTTTACTAATTTACTAAACTGTATATCAGAATCTTTTCCAACCAATTTATTTACTCAAATGATACACTCTTTGGTTGACATCTTTGTATATGAAGTTGTGTTCTGAAATTTTGATCCTATAAATCTTGCAGAAAAACTATAATTTTTTAAAATGCCATGTAAGCACAAAAAAGTTTTGATATCATTAGTTTAGTCATATTACTGTTCTAACTTAACATTCAGGGCAGGCTTGAGATAAAGCTTCCTTGAAGACAATGTCCATAAATCTCACGGTACCTGCACTTCCTCTGTCCTAACACTGACTTCATTTAATGAACAGCTCTTGAGCACCAGTTATGCATCAGTCATTATTGAATGTTTGGGAATACAGCAGTCAATGAAACAAACAAAATTATTAGGATTTCTTAATATTTTTTAGTGATATCCATAGGACTTCAAGTTCCAGGATAGTAGAAACCTAGTCTTTCCCATCAGCATCTGTCTTCATCTATTCATGCTACTATAACAAAATACCTAAGAATGGTAACTTACAAATCATAGAAATTAATTTCTCTAATTCTGGAGGCTGGGAAATCCAAAATCAAGGTTTGGTGTCTGTTGAAGGCCCAGTCTCTCCTTCCAAGATGGACCCTGTTGTTGCATCCTCCAAAAGAGATGAATGCCGTGTCCTCACGTGGTGGAAGGGCAGAAAACAAAAAGGGCCTAGCTTGTTCCTTCCAGCACTTCTCTGGGATTGATAATCCCATTCATAAGAACTCTGTCCTCATGATTCAACTACCCATTGAAGACCCTACCTCGTAATCCTACCAAATTGGGCCTTATATTCCAATATATAAATTTTGTAAGAATACATAGTCAAACCATGGCACCATCTCAATCTCTAATGCCCAGCACTAGGTCTGATACATAATAGGCTCTGAATAAGTATATGTGCAATGAAAATTGTTGAATGACAAAAGCCTATTTCTTCAACACATAATAACATAATAAAAGTTTGCATCTTCAGGTAAAGATCTTTTTCTTTAAAGTCATACTGTTATCCATCCGTGACCACTAAAAGCACCTAAGTGATCATTTGAAAGAAAAATCCAAATACCTTTGATGTTATGTGGATTTGGATACTGCATCAAAGCATATGTGTTTCTGTGTGTTTATAAGCAGAGAAAACTCCATTCTTCTGCCTTTTGAGAATAAGCCGGGTGACAGCCAGCACCACTTACAAAGGATTCCAAAAAATTTCTTTTGTATACAAATCACATGACAGCACATGACAATACTTTTCTATGTTCAAGTCCTTATGACACCAAAGGCAAGTGTGTTAACGCAGATAATTTGCTTTGGGATTTGGGAATCTCATTTGAGATTACTGATCCTGGAGATAAAGATGGAGAATCCCAGAAATTACCCACCCAGAGCCCTACTAATGGTGAGAGCCAGAAAATATCCCTTTCTAGTAACTAGTATTCTACTTAACACCCACCTTCCCTCTGGTACTTATCTCCAAAGGCCACATGACAAAGTACATACATGTCAGCTGGGCACACACAAAACTTGCCAACACTTCTCATTTTTCATTTTAACTCTAGCTTTCACTTTCTATTTTTCCCTACTTCTCTTCTACTGTCTTGGTTTGATGGACCCTACATGAACTATTCATGGAAATTCTTAAAACTAGGAGGAAAACTGATTACTAAGATTTATGAGGTTGTGAGATTTATTCACCTCTCAAGGAAAGAGGCAATCCATCACATTTTGAAAGGCTGGACAATCAAGATCTGGCTGTGTTTATATGATATTATAAAGCTGCTTTCTTGAAGAACAATGAAACAACCAACTTATAGACAAGACTGACTTGTTCTGGGAAGACAATTTGAACAAGAATATTTTAGAAGCCAGTGTGTTTGTTTGCCACTGAGGACTTATTCACTGGAAAATAAACTCAATAGCATAATTACCAAAATTTTTAAAAATTTGTGCAGAAAAAGATTAACCATTCACTATAAGCTAAGTGCTAAGCTAAATTCATGACATTTCCAAACAACCATGGGCTCACAATGGTTCATAGTCCATTAGTGAAATAGATAAGTGAATAAATAATTATAACAAAGTGTTAACTTCTAAAAATAAAATCTAATCCTACTCAAACTAAGAAATTCAAAATCTGTCTACATGAGAACAAAATCAAGTAAGTCATATGCTTCTGACTGCTGGCACTTAAGGATTTTCAGTCTTTTTTAGAAGAAAGGGGATATTGTAGGAAATCCCAAATATGAATAGAAGATGTTCTCAGCAAACATAATGAAACAAAAGAATAAGGATAAGTATAAAACAAGAGACTATTGGTCAACTTTTTCACCTATGTTCTTTTCAAAATTTACCAGTTATGTGTATTATTCCATTTCAGCCAACTTTTATGATGGAAATCATCTAATAAGTAAATCCCCAATAAGATATAAATAATTTATAGACATCATCATACCAAGGGATTTGGGATTTGGATGCTGATAAACTACTCTTAGAAATAAAAACCTTTATTCACTATTATGAATTTACTAATCTTAGAGTATTACTATATGATTTTTATCTCTAAATCTGAATGGTCTGCCCTGATTTTTTCACACCAAAATACTTAAACATTTACTAACTCTATCCAGATAAAATAGTAGCCCAAGCTTCATGCATTCATAAATAAACTTTAAGGTATAGAATTTTTTTTTGGTACTGGAGATTGAACCTAGGGGTGCTTATCCACTGAGACACATCCCTGACCTTTATATATTTTATTTAAAGACAGAGTCTCATAAAGACAGAGTTGCTTAGGGACTCGCTAATTTGCTGACGCTGGCTTTAAACTAGCAATCCTCCTGCTTCAGCCTCCTGAGCCACTGGGATTAAAAGTATGCACCACCACACCTGGCATGATATAGAATTCTTAACAAAAACAAAATGATCATTTCATGTGAAATTACTATCATTGGAAATCATGGTCCAGGCTGAGCATTCCTAACCCAAAAATTAGAAATCCAAAATGTTTCAAAACCCAAAACTTTTTAAATGCCATGTTTGTCAACACACAAAAAGTTTGTTAGGGTCACAAACAGTAAAATCTAGGCAAATATTCCAAAATTCAAGAAACTGCAAAATATGAAACATTCCAGAGATAACACATAATTATGGAGAAATTACTCTGTTTTATTGTGTTTTTCTTAATGGCCTAGGCCATATTTTTTCTTCTGTTTTCCCTATTCACAGGAAAATTCAGAACAACAGTGAATCAACTTTTAAAGAATTACCCTAACATATTCACGCACGTTAATTAAGAATAACCTTTGCATGTAGTGAGATTCCAGCCATTAGGCAGTAAAACCTCAGACTAGTTCTAAGCAGGCAGTCTAAAATTTATAAAATTGCTTTAAGAAAAAAAATTGATAAACCTAAGAAGAAATTAATGGAGTAAAAAACATTTTTGATTTATAAAACAGAGCCTTTCACATAACTCTCAAGGCAGGTTAGCAGGGGTTTTACAGACCAAAGAGCAAAGATGACCAGTAAATGCTCCTCAAAGACCACAGACAAGGAATTTTGGGCCTTGCTAAAGCCTGGCCAGTTGGGATTCTGAGAAACCAACTCAGGGTAAGTTATGTGGGTCAAAGTTCTCAAAGCAGGAACATGAAGGAAACAAAAGATAGTTTCTGAGCAAATCCTAAAACAGTCTAAATCAGTCATCAAATGAAAAGCTTGATCAGAGGTGAAAAACATGGCTAAGATATTGTGGTGTTCCCAGAGTTCCAGCATCAGAGCAGGGAAAGTGTATTGTAAAAATAAGTGAAACTCTCTGACTTGTCTCTCAATAGAGGGTTCATAGCTTCAAAGAATTCAAAGAGAAGATTTAAGTGGACTTAGCCCTTCTTAGCAGAAGTCATACAACATGCACTTTAAGGAAAAAATAATTCTCAAATTAAGATATAGGTTAGACACTAGTGGGTAGAGGTTATGAAGCCAAAAGAGACAGAGTGAGTATTAAATTCCTCTCAACTTTGTTAACAGATTTTATTCCCCAAAGTGCCAAATTATTTTGGTTTCATGAAACTTAATCCCAAACTCAAAGCTTCAGTTCATTAAAACAGCAGCACCTCACATTCTGTGCGGTTAATACAGATTGTTTCAAATTTTCAGCAAAGCCCTTTTAATAGTTCCAAGCAAATTGCACGTCAAAACTGCTGTTGAAGCTGTCTGGCAACAAAACTAATGGCATAGCAAACTCACTGTAAAGATTTTAGTACATTAGATCTTTATTCAAATATAAAAAACTTTCCCCATAATAATACTTAATGTATCATATGGAAATATCACAGAGAATATACTACTAGACTGTTTTGCCTTTTTAACACACTCATGAAAAACATCAGTTTAGTTCTGGAAATTGCACATTCACCAAAACTAATGCTTTGATAAATTTCTGTTTACTTTCTCCAACCCCTGCATGTTGTAACATGATTTTTGATTTTGTGAAATTGATTTCTTTTGAAACCATAAATATCTCTATCTAGTGTGTCATCCATATGAGTATCCACCCTGCTGAACAATAATTTGTATTCACAAATTATTCAGTTTGATGGTGGAGCCTGGGTACCAGCTGTGTCAAAAGCATTCTGATGTCCAACTTGTTCTTTTAGCGATGAAAACTATGGCCTGATTGATTCTAGTAAAGAATTTGTTTACATGCAAACAAAACTACAATAAAATTAGTAAGACTATTACAATAAAATCAGTAAGACTAACCAGAGTTACTGGACCATTTTTTGCACAGGATATTGAATCCGGGTTTAAAATCTCATTAATTTTGACATCCCAAAAATTCGTAGGTTATCCTATGAAAGCGATTGTGCCTTCATAAATATAAAATATATTTCAAAGTATGTTGTCTACCATAAAAGTAACACTTAAGTAGAAAACAAAAAATTATGATGACTCTAGATAGAGACCTTTTAACTGCAACTAGGTCTTTTATGGAAACTTCAGGGTTAAGGCATTTTCCCTCCAATCTACAAGTTTTTCCTCAATGTAATTGGCTTTGAGATGAGATAATAAATGATTAATGCCCAATTTAGTTGTTAGACTGAGCATTCATTGCTATTCAATAAATACTAATTAATATGGGTTTTTCTCTTTAGTACACACTAATATCTGATGATATTCATTCACCTTTTATCATTTATTTGAAATGAATAATCATTAAAGTTACTCTATTCCTCATAGCTTCAACGTCATACAATTTTAGAGAAAAATCTACCGGTTTCTAAAACAAAAGTGAAGATTTAGAATTTAAGGCATTTTTTTTTTTTGGCAGCCTTAGTGTTAACCTGAAATGTTCACTCTGAAACTTACAATCATTTAATTATAAGTTTAAACCAATATGGAATCTTCTTACTATGATGTTTTAATGTTTTATTATGATGTTTTCATTTATGGTCTCAATCTGTACTAAAGATTTGTAAGATAACCCCACCCCTCCCATTTTGTCATAACTGAAAAAAGCTTTTAAATAAATTATTAAAGACAACACTATCTATGTATCAGTCCACAAAACAGAGTCAACTTTGTTATTGCAGAATTTAGAAATCAAATTATTACTCATCTTAAGTATTTTAGAAATCCCAAATCAATTATGACCTTTTTCTACTTAGGAACCTGAGCCAGCCACTTACAGAACAGCCACCCAAAAAATCAGCTAGACCGTGAAAAACCAATCTGACCAAGAACAAACAGAACATTTCTGGTGAAACTCTATGAAACTGTCTTCAACCATACCAGATGGAAAATGACCAAGCTCAGTGAGCAAATTGGAAATGGGACAATATTTCAGAGCCATCTCAGCAGTACTTATCCCAACACAGTCAGCATTTAAATGTCATAAAATTAAAAACTGAAAAGTCAATAGAATTATCTTTACCATTCTCTGAGGAGTGATGAAGTCAGACACACTCTTGAAATAAAACTAAATATGTCTGTTCCCACTTTCAAAATAGAGATATCATTTGTTGGAAATCACCCTAACCTGGCTCTTTTTTGAAACATGCTGAGGCTACTGTTGTCCTGTTTTATAAAGATCAGCTATGAATTCCAAAATGTCCATGCCTCCTTGGTACAGTGCAAGTCCTTTATGAACAATTGCCTTTTTCAATCCATCACAAGAAACAAGTGTGATACTAGAAGACAATTGTGTAATGGGAGTAAAGATCGTCAGCACAAACTGAAGAAGTAAGTGGCTTCTTTGATAATCTTTTGAAAAATAGTCAGATGGGGGACTTTTAAAATCAAAGAAGAATTATTTTTGCTTTTCTTTTTGTTCTCTGTTGTGTTTCTTTCTACAATATCCCTGGATGCATGTGATTTAAGATCTGTGAAGTCAGTGGAAACAGAGTAATATAATATTTAACACAGCAGGCTCTAGAGAAAGACAATTTAGGTTTAAATCCTGATTCCACCATTTCTTTTTATGATATCTTGGAAAGATCCTCTTTTGTCAAAGGGGGATAAATAACAGCTCAGTCCCCTAGGTTTTCTATAAGAATTGAGAGAAGGCACATGAAAATTCTCAGCACAGTGCCTAACACATAGTCAATGCTCAAAAAAAATGGTAGTTATTACAATTAACAGCACTTTACAGATGTAGATACTCAATAGTTGTTGATTGGATAGATAGATGGAGCCCTGGCTGAAATAAAAGAGAACAATTGGTGCCTGTAGGCAAGCAGCTCGACTGAGTGAACGTAAGTCTCTTATTCGAGCTATTCACCATCATTTATCTGTTTGAGCAAACTATGAATATCAGAAAAGTTGTACCAAAAAGCATCAATCCAGCAGATCAGATTAAGAGAATTGGAATAATCAGACAGGTCAATTGTTCCAGTTCTGGGTCTAATTTTCTCAAATTTTCAAATCCACACAGGATTTTGAAAGTTGACCCATTAAAAACATCATCTGGCTTCTTCTCTGAGCATCATATTTTTGCGGCACTCCTATGTGTGCAAACATAATTAAAATGGTTTTCCTCTTATTTTATTATTATTATTTTATTTGTTCTAATCTGTTATACGTGACAGCAGAATGCATTTCAATTCACTGTACACAAATGGAGCACAATTTTTCACTTCTCTGGTTGTACACGAAGTAGGGTCACACCATTCATGGAATCATACATGTACCTAGGGTAATGATGTCCATCTCATTCCACCATCTTTCTAACCCCTGTGCCCCCTCCCCTTTTCTCCCTCCCCTTTGCCCAATCCAAAGTTTCTACACTCATCCCATATTGCCCCCATTATGGATTAGCATCCACTTATCAGAGAGAACATTCAGCCTTTGGTTTTTTGGGATTGGCTTACTTTGCTTAGCATGATATTCTTCAACTCCATCCATTTATCTGCAAATGCCATAATTTTATTCTCTTTTATCACTGAGTAATATTCTATTGTGTATATATACCACATTTTCTTTATTCATTTATCTGTTGAAGGGCATCTAGATTGCTTTCACAGTTTGGCTATTGTGAATTGAGCTGCTATAAACATTGATGTGGCTGCCTCACTGTAGTATGCTGTTTTTATGTCCTTTGGGTATAGACCAAGGAATGGGATACTGGGGTCAAATGGTGGCTCCATTCAACCAAGGAATGGGATACAGGGGTCAAATGGTGGTCTTTTAAGGAATCTCCATACTTCTTTCCAATTTGGTAGCACCAATTTGCAGTCCCACCAGCAATGTATGAGTGAGCCTTTTCCCCCATATCCTCGCCAACATTTATTGTTGCTTGTATTCTTGATAACTGCCATTCTGACTGGAGTGAGATGAAATATTAGAGTAGTTTTTATTTGCATTTCTCTAATTGCTAGAGATGTTGAACATTTTTCCATATGTCTGTTGATCAATTATATATCTTCTTCTGAGAAGTGTCTGTTCAGCTCCTTAGCCCATTTATTGATTGGATTGTTTGTTTTTTTGTGTTAAATTCTTTGAGTTCTGTATATATCCTTGAGATTAATGCTCTATCTGATGTGCGTGTGGCAAAAATTTGCGCTCCCATTCTGTAGGCTCTCTCTTTACTGCCTTGATTGTTGCTTTTGCTGAAACAAAGCTTTTTAGTTTAAATCCATCCCATTTATTGATTCTTGATTTTATTCCTTGTGCTTTAGGAGTCTTGTTAAAGAACTTAGGGCCTAATCTGACATGATGAAGGGTCGGGCCTACTTTTTCTTCTATTAGGCCCAGCCAGGGTCTCTGGTCTAATTCCTAGGTCCTTGATCCACTTTGAGTTTTGTGCATGGTGAGAGAGATAAGGGTTTACATATGGATTTCCAGTTTTCCCAGCACAATTTGTTGAAGAGGCTATCTTTTCTCTAGTGTATGTTTTGGGCACCTTTGTCTAGTGTGAGATAACTGTATTTATGTGGGTTTGTCTCTGTGTCTTCTATTCTGTACCATTAGTCAACATGTCTGTTTTGGTACCAATATTATGCTGTTTTTGTTACTATGGCTCTGTAGTATAGTTTAATGTCTAGTATTGTGATTCCTCCTGCTTCACTCTTCTTGCTAAGGACTTTGGTTATTCTGGGTCTCTTATTTTTCCAAATGGTTTTTTTCTTGCTGACCTATCTTCTGTCAATTTAATTGAAAGAGCCAGAAAGGTAGAAAGAAGCAATGTTTCTTGAGGAAGTGTTGAAGACTTAAAAATCTCTATCCAAAAATCAGTTGTGCTAATAATAATAATATGTCTTATTTTCATCACAAATCCCTGACTGATAGGTATTATTCTGCTTTATAGATTAAGAAATTGAGTATCAGAATGTTTTGATATTTTTTTTCCAAGTGCACACCTACCAAGTAATAGAGTCAGGATTCAATTCCATGTCTTAGATTATACTTTCACGTATAATACTTTCCATGTCTTAGATTACTTCAACAAAACATGTGAAATACCTATTATGTACCAGGTACTATTCTACACTAAGGATATGAATGTAAATAATGCCCTCAAACTGTTTATAGTTTAATTCAAAAGCCAAAATAATAGAGCCAAACACCCTTCATATTCTAAGTATGTATCAGTCAGCTTGTTGTGTGACCAAAATACCTGACACAAACAACTTGAAGGAGGAAATGTTTATTTTGGCTCATCATTTCACAGATTTCAGTCTATTGTCAGACAGCTCTATTGCACTGGGCCTGAAGTAAAGCAAAACATCATAGCAGATAGTAAAGTTTCCCAGCTTTTGGCAGCCAGGAAGCAGGAAGAGAGAAGAAAGGGCCAGGGACAAGATATAGACCAAAGAGCATGTACTTAGTGACTTCCTCCAACCAAGCCCCACTTGCTTAGAGTTTCCACCTCTTCTTAGTACTCCATTCAAATTATTAATTCATCAAATACATTAATCCACTGATCAAGTTAAAACCCTCTTAATGATCCAATTATTTCCTAAAATGCCCAAACCATAACAAACAAATAGTTCGTGAAAAATGTGTATTTCTAGGACCTATCCCAAAACTCTGACTTAGTCTGGATTAGATGCCAGAAATATGCACTTTTAGCAAGTCTTCCCCAGGGTAATTCTCCTAGACAACATCTGGAAAAGGATGACAATAGAGGAGGCTTAGGAACAGAAAGGAAATCTTCCTAGAAAGATGATTCCTGAAGTGGGTTTTGAAGGATCAGTGGGAGATGGCTAAGCAGAGAGTGGGAATGAAGAATGAGCAATTTACATAGAAAAAGACAACCAACCAAACTCATGAGAGATGAAACTCATATGGAAAAATACCATTTTAGTGTGACTAAACTAAAAGGAGATACAGAGTAAAGGATTTAGAGGCAGTAACTATAAAGTTAGAGAAGGTCAAATCCCTACAGGCCACACTTGTGAGGCCCAGATTGAAAACAAAGTCAGGGCAGCTAGAAGTGGGCTTCAGTGTGGGAGCTAAGTGACACAACAACAGGTTGCTGCTCCTGTGCTCTTTGGATTCTCAGATTCTGCTAGGTAGAGAACTGTGTATGTTTATTCCTCAATAATTAGATTTCCCCTGGAATGATTTGTTTCACTTAAACTGTGTCTCTAAGGAGCATTTGGACCAAGTAAGTAGAAGGCTTTAACATACAAAACACATATTTGAAGATGACATGGAGACTCTCCAAACCGTATCGAAGTCAATACAGTTTTCAAAGCTAATGAAAGTATAGTAAAATGACATCAAATAAGTAACTCTTTTAAAAATTTTTTTATTTTTAGTTATACATGAAAGTAAAATATATTTTGGCAGAATATACATACATAAAGTATAAATTATTCTATTAGGTTCCCACTCTTGTGGTTGTACATGATGTGGAGTTACCCTGGTCCTGCATACAAATACACAGCTAGGAAAGTTATGATCAATTAATTCTACTGTCTTTCCTATTCCCCTTTCTCTCTTCCCTTCATTACCCTTTGTCTAGTCCAATCTATTTCTATTATTCTCTGCCTCAAGCTTCCTTCTTTTAAGTTAGCATCTACAAATAAGAGAACATTTGGACTTTGTTTTTTTAGAATTGGTTTATTTCCTTTGGCATGATATTCTCCAGTTCCATCCATTTACGTGCAAATGCCATACTTTGATTCTCTTTCATCACTGAGTAGTCTTCCATTGTGTATATATGGAACATTTTCTTTATTCATTCATCTGTTGAAGGACACCTAGGTTGTTTCCATAGCTTGACTATTGTGAATTGAGCTGCTATAAACCTGCCTGTGGCTGCATCACTGTAGTATTCTGTTCTTAAGTCATTTGGGTATAGACTGAGGGGTGGGGTAGCTGGGTCAAATGATGGTTCCATTTCAAGTTCTCTAAGGAATCTCCATGCTGCTTTCCATAGTGGTTGCATCAATTTGCTGTTCCACCAGCAATGTATGAGAGTACCTTTCTTCCCACATCCTCATCAACATTTATTGTTGCTTATATTATTTATAACTACCATTCTAACTGGAGTGAGATGGAATCTCAGTGTAATTTTAATTTTTCGTTCTCTAATTGCTAGAGATGTGTTCATATTTTTTAACTATTTGTTTTTCATATTTTTTAACTATTTGTTTTTCTCCTGTCAAGAGTTGTTCAGTTGCTTTGCCCATTTATTGATTAGGTAACTTATTTTTCTGGTATTAAGTTTTTTGAGTTCTGTGTATATCCTGGAAATTAATGCCTTGTCTGAGGTACTGGAGGTGAAGATTTCTCCCAGTTGTCCCAATCTGTAGGATCTCAGTACAGATTGCTGTGAAGAGGCTTTTCAGTTTTCTTCTTTGCTGTGAAGAAGCTTTTCAGTTTGATACCATACCATTTATTGATTGGCACCAAAACAGACATGAAGACCAATGGAACAAAATAGAAAACACAGAGATACACCCACATAAATACAGTTACCTCATCTTAGACAAAGGCACCATAAACATACATTGGAGAAATGATAGCCTCTTCAACAAATGGTGCTGGGAAAATTGGAAATCCATATGTAATTTAATGAAATTGAACATATCTCACTCTGCACAAAACTCAACTCAAGTGGATCAAAGACCTACACATAGACCAGAGACCCTGCACTTACTAGAAGAAAAAGTAGACCCAACTCTCCAATATATTGGCTTGGGAACCAAATTCCTCAACAAGACTCCTAAAGCTCAAGAACCAAATCAATTACTCTTCATCTTCTCCTCTTTGCCTCACCAAATCTGAAGTTCTTTCTCCTTACGTGTGCTGTGCTAAGCAAATGCAAAATCATGCCAAAGACCTTGTCCTACTTAGAAGTTTCCTTACTCAAACCTATTGCCAATATCCTCAAAGCCTAGGATCTCACCTTTTTTACACACATCCTCTCCATTTCAGTCATGAGGAATATTTCAGAGACTTTGGTTTGAAGCAAGTGGATATAATAGAATGAATGCATCTAGATCAATGGGGAAAATTACACAAAAACTATGCAAACTTGTATTGTGGCGTAGTTAATGAGTATCAGAAAATGAAGAGAAAGCCAAACTTGCAAATCAGAAAAATGGAAAAGATTCTATTCCAGCTGTGCATGAAACCAAGAGGCAGTAAGATTTATCTGCAGCCAAGGTTAGACCACTCTATCACTCAGCCAATGGGATTCCATCATGTCCCCCACTGTCATCAAGAAGGGACAGGTCAGAAGATTCCACATAGCAGAAGAAATTACCTGGTGGCCAGCTGTTCCTGCATCTCATGGTGTTTCTCTGGGATACTGACATTTACTTTTTCTGGACAAGTCTTTCTTTCACCTGAAAGATGTTTGTCATCCTTGAGTTTGCACACAAAATATGAAAAGTGACCCCTAGTCATTATGACAATCCAAAACTCCTTTCACATTTTCAAATTCCTCCTAATGGGGATGGTACCCCTGAAACACATTCAATGAGAAGCAGCGAGTAAAACCTTAAATTCCTGGAGAGACGTTCAAGGTCATGAAATTTTACATTCCCATTCTAGGCAGGCCTAGAATAGTTTCCCCGGCTAATCCCTTAAACCTTGGTGTTGCCAAGTTCTAAAAGTATCTGTGCTTTCCCACCAAAATCTCCTCAGTACCATCTAAAAACTTCCTTATGAACAACTAAGTGCACATTTCTGGTACCTTTGGCAATATGTGTTAAAATAGTTTTTTCCTCCAACTTAAAGTAGTGGCTTATACTAAGGCTCATAAACAAAACTAGGCTTTCAGTTAGGAGAAAACCATCTTCAGATGGGAAATGTGGGCAAGATTCATGACAAAAAGAAATATATATCTAGACTTATTCCCATGAAATTTCAGAATACCAAGAATAAAATAAGAACTCAAAAGCTTCCACAGAGATAGGAAAAAACTAATTTCTTCAAAGGAATGAAAACCATATTGGCCTCATAATTCTCACTGGAAACATTGGATTCTAGTACCAGTAAACTCTGTCACCCATCAGATCAAAGAACAAAATCTTTAAATTTGGGGAGAAAGATTTGAAACTAGAATTCTCTATTTGAAAGCAAGGTAAATTTTTTAAATTAGTTCACGCAATGAAAAGAGTTTACTTGCCATACTAAAAAAATTTTTTAAAGAACATTTCAAGGTATGTTCCACAAAAAAGAAAAAATTATTCAAGCAAGATGTTAGTTTCATAATATAATGGAATTAACCAAAATAGCTAGATTTTTTTGAAAAATCTAAGTCCTGGGATGCTGGTTCTGAAACAACTTAGGAATTCACTGGTCATAATGCATCATGCATGTTGGAGGAGTCCAGTGAGGGGAGACCACTTATGCAGTATGGGTGAGGAGAACTGGATGGCAGATGGAGGCTATGTACTAGTACTTGTAGAAATAGAAACGTAAGAATGGGGGGCCTCAAGGTGGACAAGAAACTGTTACTTATCAGTCCACAATTATGTGGCATTTGAAATTTTTTAACCTAAGAAAAACTATAGCTAACACTATTGAGTGCATTTTAAGCCACAGGACATGGAGTTATAAAATAATTGAAGAGCCAATGACATGAGTATAATATATTTTGCTGAGCTGAGTATGATCAAGTCCAGGACCCTTATCAGGAAGGTGGAAGCTTTGTTAACTGCAATAACCAGGAGGAATCTCTAGGAGGACAGGATTACAGGACCTCAAGAAGCAAGTGACAAGAGGAAAGGCATTCCAAGCAGAAAGAATGATAGAAGCAGCAGTGGGAGGAGGAGGAGAGGTCAGAATAGCAGCTTTCATCTCAGCCTGTGGACCTAGGACCTGGGCTAAATACCTATAGCCACCTGCCTCATAATAACATTTTGGTTAATAACAGACCACAAACATGACAGTGGTCCATTATATTACCAAAGCTGAAAAGCTCTTACCTTCTATTGACATCATATTTTACCATGATGTTACCAAGCCTGTGGTATTCAGTACCATCTGAATGACCTACTGTATGTGTAGTACCCTAGATGCAATAACTGCTATGTGGCCTACTTGTGTACCAAGCTACACATCTAGGTTGGTATATGTACTCTATGATGGTCCCACAATAAGGTCCCACCTAATTGCTCAGAACATGTCCCTATTGTTAAGTGACCCAAGACTGTATTGTAATAAGCTGGAACTCAAGATGGGTATCCAATTCTTGGCAGACAGACTGAATAATAGCCCTGTATAGAAATAATATTGCCTTTCCCCAAATATATTAGATTCTACTCTAAGTAAGAAAATTCATATTTTGTTAAGATACTATTAAACTTATTTATAGTACCTTATACTTTCTCCATTAGTATTAAAATACAATTCTTTCAATTAAAAAGCAAGCAATATTTTAATTGTTAAAACAATATTCCCATGTGTGAAAAGTCAGGTACTATTGTATTAGTAAACAGTAAGGCTCCATCCTCTGACAAGAGTTTTAAACAAAAGGCTGAGGGAGATAGGTTGCATGGAGTTCTGGAGCAGCCCAGCCAAGTACAGAAAGGTAAAAAAACACTCTTCTAAATAATGGTTTTTTTCGGATTAAAAAATGTGATACAAAAATTCACACCATTTTTTGTGGGAGTGGGTACTGGAGATTGAACACAGAAGTGCTCAACAACTGATTGAGTTCCCAATAGTTCTTATTCTTTATTTTGAAACCGTCTCACTATGTTGCTTAGGCCCTCACTAAGTTGCTGAGGCTTGCCTCAAACAGGCAATTCTCCTGCCTTAGCCTCCCAAGTCACAGGGATTACAGGCATGTGCCATAGCACCCAGCCCCAAAATTCACACTTTTTAGAAAGGAACAAGAAAGTTACATAAGAAGACCTTTAGGCCAAGGTAATACTTATAGGCTTATTTACAGCCTCTTCTGGGAAATGTAAATTATCAAAATCAACTTTAGAAGAAATAGAAAAATTAAAGATAGACAATACTGAAAAAGTTGCTTAGTAGCCACATTTCAAAAGACCTTTTTCTTCAAGGAATTAATTATTTCTATCTATCTTATTAGTTCTATCTAAATTATTTCAGAAAATAGAAAAAGATAGTCATTTTCTACTTATTTTTCAAGACTAGCAAGACCTGGATATCCAAATAATGGGGACAAGGACAGGAAAAAAGAAACATAAATTAATATGACTCTTGAATGCAGTGCAAATCCACACTACTTTATGCATTAATAAACTCAATCCAGCCTTCTATTAAATAATAGCACATAATGACTTAGTAGGGCTTATTCCAGGGTGTTTTAACATTAGAAAAATCTGCATGAATAGATTAAAGGAAAAAAAACAATAGATCATCTTGATAGATGACAAAAACATTTTAAAATTTCACCTTACTTTCATGATGGAGGAATTACATCTTAGTACTAACTTATTGAGAAAACAGGATAAGATACCTTAAATGAGCCCAACACTTTTAAACGAATTTGACTTTCCTTAATCACAACAGCTAATTTGATAGTGACAAGCAGAAGCCTTCACCAATCTATATAATGAAACATTAGAAAGGTTGCTGTGAATTTCAAGAGTAAGATAAGGTCTGTGAACCCCAGCTTATTTTAGGATGAATAAAGGACCCCTCAAATCTCAATTCCTTAAAACTGCATAAGGTACTGCTCACACTTAATGGCAGTCACTTGTCAAATTTGACTTTGTCCTATATCATATTTTTGGGCCCCAAAGTTCACTTCCTTGGTCTTTATCATACACATATCCCCACACACATGGCATTTGTATGAAGATGTTCATTAAAGCATTGTTTGTCCTAAACACAATTTTGGAATCATATTAAAATCTATCAGTAGAAGAATAGCTGAACAAATTATGGTAAGTCCTTACTATGAATCAAGGAAGTTTGTTTTTATGAATTAATAAAACCTATAAATGCATAAGAAAAAAGCTCTGGAAGGACATACAGAGAACACCAGAGGTCATCTCTGGGGAGGCTGTAGAATTGGGAAGCATAAAAGGAGATGTTCTGCTTTTTCTCACTATATGCTCTCATGTTGTTTAAACTTATTGCTCAATAAGCATGTGTTACATTTTTATTTGATATTTAAAATAAAAATTTTAAACATTCTACATCTTGATTTTTTGTCTCCTCACATTCAGTATACATTAATATATTCACTGATTGTTTGATCAAGTTCTTGTTCTTCTAGGAATTTTTACTTATTTTCCTGCTATATTGTTTGTTACATAAAAGTTTAAAATGCTAACTACTCTACAGATTGTATCCTTAATCATTATAGAGATATAGAGATATTATTTTAAAATGATTTGAGATTTGAATTCTACTTTTTAGAAATTTGTACTGTTGCCCCAGCTTTCACTGCATTTGCATTTGCTGTGTGTGTGTGTTTCTCACTTCACCTGTTTCTGTACTAGTTACTTATGTGTTTCTCATAGATATGATAAAGTTGTGATTTTAAAAGCACAACTGAAGCCAGAAATTTTACAGGCTTGATAAAATCTTGGAGCAGTGGAATGTGGTCACATTCTAGCCAGTACCTCTTATCAGGTGAATAAGGAAAGTTGAGTGAAATTCTACTTATTTGTTATCCTACAATTTAAGACAAACTTATTCTTAAACTTGTTATTATAAAGTTGAATTTCTGTATTAGATTGTTTGCTAAAAAAGGAAAAGAGCTTTCTTGTAATGTGTAAGGGTGTAATAATTTCAGGAACAGCTGATTTGCAATCTTGTCATTAAGATTGTTTTCTACAAGAAACTACTTATTTAAACTGTTTATGGTAGAAAACTATGTGTTCCCTTATGTGCTAAGCAACATTTGTCATAGATGTTAATTTTACCTACTGATCTATACCTCACTATGACCTCAGCAAACTAATGCTGGATAATGTTACTTCTTTAAGGAACTATGCAGCTTGTCTGAAAATAAGATCATAGTTAATTTCCTTCTTGTATAAATTATTTTAAAACAAATGCAAGTGACTAACAGATGAAAATACAGTTTCTCAATTTGTCACAGCAGTAAAACTGGGATAAGGATAGCAATGGCTTATTAAGTTGACTTTAGAAGTTACTCATAAAGAAACTGCACAAGATAAAGAATGGAAATCAGAAAAAAATACGGTCCATTTAGTTCTAGTCCAGGACTCGCACCTGCTCCCAGGGTAGCTCCTATAGAAGTTAAAGTTCCATCCACCACACTCACCACCTAAAATTTCTGCCCTCCACCAAATGCCAAGCCTTGTTACCACATTTGGATCTATCTCTGGAAGAAAGATAAAATGGTGAACTAATTCTCCCTATGAGTCCAGGCTCTGTGGAAGGCACTGGGAAGACTCAGGGAAAACCATGCAAATCCCCTCCTCCTGAACTGTCAGTTTCACATCCTTTCCTATAGTCAAGATCTGCTCTATTCAAATAAAGTGTCATCAGCTACAAAGAGTTATTGAAATTTAAATTAAGTAAAATTTAAAATTCAGTTTGTCAGTCATACTAGCCATATTTCAGGTGCTAAATAGCCACATGTGCTAATGGCTACCTTATTGGAAAGCACAGATGGGGAATATTTCTATCATGGTAAAAGATTCTATAGGACAGTACTACTCTAGATGTCTAGTATCTATGAATGGACTGGGCTTTTCAAAGGATGGGTATTATGGTTTGGATGTGGGGTGTCCCCCAAAACTCACATGTGAGACAATGCAAGAAGGTTCAGAGGAGAAATTATTGGGTTGTGAGAGTCTTCACACACTCAGTGAATTAATCCCCTGATAGAGATTAACTGAGTGGTAACTGAAGTGATAGGTGTGGCTGGAGGAGGTAGGAATTGGAGGTGTGGCTTTGGGATATATATTTGTATCAGGCAAGTGGGTCTCTCTCTGCTTTCTGATCACCCTGTGAGCTGTTTCCTTCTGCCACACTTCTTCCACCATAATGTTCTGCCCCACCTCAAACCCCAATGAATGGAGCTAACCTTCTATGGAATAAGACTTCTGAAACTATGAGGCCCTAAATAAACCTTTACGCATCTAGAGTTCTTCTGGTGGAGTCTTTCAGTCACAGCAGTGAAAAAAGTGAACTAAAACAACAGGTCATCAGACAGAGTAGCAAAAGCAATTACATGATGAAAGGAACCCAGTTCCTTACTGTCTTCTTGGAACCAAACATCCAATGGATGGTTTATCTTATTTGTCAACCTGCCTGGATGGAAAGACATTTATGTTTTGAAAAGTCCCCAAGAGGCACCTATATTGTTGGATTAGCCCAGGTTTCCAGTAAACTCCTTTCTTGTAAGCCAAGATGTTCTCAATAACCAGTTACTTTCTCTGCAGGAATCTGTCCACTATGGCCAGAACTGATCACCATTTCAGTACTACACTTGTTTGTGCAAAATTAGAAGAATCCTGCTCACCTCTATGTGATGTTGAGGTAGAGTACAGGGGCTCATAAGGCAGGGTTCTTGGGTCTCCTTCACTGACCCATTTGCCTTGTCACTGAGATTGAGTCTGGTGACATCTGCCAGGTTGAAGATATTTGTAGCCCCCAAGGAACTTCACCATCCCTGCTTTCAACCTGACTTTCATGCTCCAACTCTCATTCTTATTCCCCAGTCCTTATCCTTGGACTCATCCATCTGTTTATTTTGAATACAGTTCAAATTTCAGTTTTCCCCAAGTTTTAGTTTTTCTTCATTCCAAAGGCAAGTCTTATATTGATCATGTCTTAAAATTGCTGTTGGCTAGCCATGATGTAGCTGTGCCTAGACACATTTGGTCAGAGCTCTTCAGGTTTTCATTACTTCAGTTAAGTGGTGGCCATTGGTTTGTAAACATTGAGTTGAAATGCCCTTTAAAACATCTTAAGGAAGATTGCATACTATGATTCAACACTAATATGAAAAACTATTATATACAAAGAAGGAAATGGAAACTGCAATGAGACATAAATTTGATCTTAGTAAAACAAAAATTTTCTGGGAGTGGTGGTGCACACCTATAATTCCAGCTACTCAGAAGTCCAAGGCAGAAGGATCACAAGTTCAAGGCCAACCTGAAAACTTAGCAAGACTCTATCTCAAAATAAAAATAAATGATGGGGGTGTAGTTCAGTGGCAGAGTACTTTTTTAGAATGCATGAAATCCTTAGTTTGATCCCCAGTACCAAAAGAAAAAAAAAAGTTTTCCCCAACTATATAAATCTATGTTATTTCATTGCTAGACATGGAGAAAAGAATTGATAATTGCACCTAAGCAACACACATTAAAAAGGAAAAATTGCCAAATTCACTACAATGGATGAAGGGACTTTCAAAGCAATGAGAAGCTGATGTGACAGACTGGGGCATCACGCAGAACTATCAAACAGCATTTTGTCAAAAAATTAGAACAGGAACTACTTAATTTCTGACACAAATGATTTAACTGAGAAAAACATGAAATTGTATTTAGTCAAATAGGAAACCCTAATGCAACTCTAGCATTCTTTGGCATACCATGAAATTATACTAGCAATGTTATAAAATCAAGAAAAATTTACAAAAATTGTTTGTCCTTGTGATAATATGCAAAAAATTGTCAATGGCCAGAAGATGGACTCCATTAAGAATAAGGTATTTTCCAAAAAATATTATGTACATTTACCCTTCCCCTCAAAAAAAGATGCCTAATAGCAGTGGAGATGGAGGACTGACTAAATTCCACCAGTGAAGACCAGAAGCACTAAGGAAGCCATCAACTGTGTTAGTTTTTAACTCTTTTGACATATGTCTAAACCTTTTAAGAATAAGCTTCCTGATAATGTGGTGAGCTGCTTCTTATTCCTGGTGGACTGAACAACTGCAACTTTGTGATGTTTTCATTCACAAATCATTTTATGACCATTTAAGGAATGATTACTCTCTGAAAACGTCTGTCTGTATTTTCCAATAAGAACAAACAAAGCAAATTTTTACTTTACCAAGATCAAATTTATGTCCCATTAGTATTTACACTTTTCATCTTTGTATACAATAGTTTTTCATATTAGTCTTTTCACTTTATCTAAGTATCATATAAGGAGAGGAGGGTTCTCCTAATTTAGCTTGTTCTATGGTAATGAAGGTGACGATCAACTCTGGCCATGGTGGCATCAAACTTGCTATATTGGAAGAAAATCTCAGAGAAAATGTGGCACATCTTTTAAGAAATGCTTCATCAAGCCTTGAAGATACAAAAAATGATATTGGAAAGAAAAACATAGGTATTGGTGGGTCTGAGTTAAAAGTGATTTTGAAGAGTTAAACCATGAATAGGAAATTGTAAGAACACTTTAACAAATTCATTTAATTTGTATTTTTCTAATTAAAAGATATAGTGATAAATGATTTAAAAAAAAACTATGTTCATTACCTCTAAAAGGATTCTTCAATATGCTTAATATAAAATAAAATATTTTTATCTCAGACAGAAGCATTGTGCCATGGCTTAAGTTGTAGCATTTTATCTTTCTTTGTAGTATATAAAATAATGGTGCATCTTACAATCTGTGACACCTTCAATTTGATGAAATTCAATACATTTTTTGGCTCATTGATTTTTTAGTTAGCTGTAACAGTTTGGACAGCCATAAGTATGTATAATAAAACAGCCATTTTCACTAGTTGAAATTAAACTCCAAATTCTCAGTTCTAACTTTCCTGAGTCATTTAGCTTTTCTAGAAACTATGCAACCTCCCTGTTAAGGATCTTTTTTTGTGACTTTCCTTAAAGCAATCAAGAAGGAGGTGAGGGATGGGGATATGACTCAGTTGGTAGAGTACTTGCCTCACATGAACAAGGCACTGGGTTCAATTCCCCAGCACCACACACAGAAAAAAAAAAAGGAGGTAAATATTTGGTAATAAAATAATTA
The DNA here is from genome assembly GCA_004024805.1 of Geosciurus inauris. Classification (NCBI taxonomy): domain Eukaryota; kingdom Metazoa; phylum Chordata; class Mammalia; order Rodentia; family Sciuridae; genus Geosciurus; species Geosciurus inauris. Next base: position 24,796 of record PVHX01011307.1, read on the forward strand.
GAGCCCTTTACATTTGACATCAATATCCCCAAATAATTGACATTTTTTCTATATTTGAGAGACATTTTGGAGTATGTTCACTAATATTCCAGATACTATACTAGGCATATCTCATTTTAATGAAGCTTACTTTTGGTATGGTCTTGTTCTTTTTGACCCCTAATTGACCATTACTCAAAATATCAAACCTCAGTTTGTTTAATTAGAGAGGCATATTTTCATAGTTTCACAATCTGTGTAAGAAATATAACCATGTGAGGACCTAACAAAATGTAGCCGATCTCTCATTGAATGCCATGGTGCTCACAGAAACAGCCTGCTGACAAGCACGGTAAGCTATTTTTAGCACATCACCTTTTTAGAACATTTGTGTTTGTTAATTATGACCATTTGGAGCTCACAGATGGTATATGAAATTGTAGTGTTCTGTTTTAGATAATGAGGGTGGTGGTATAATAAATAAATCATTTTGAAATCAAAGGACAGAGTTGGTACATAGCATGGTGTATTGGTTATTTATGACCCACAGTACCTTGGTTTCTAGCCACTGTTCCATCTGCCACTCTGATCTCCAACATGTTACCTTTCTACTTACTATCTTTAATGTCTCCCTTTGCTGTGTGTCCTGTCAAAACATGAGATCCCCAGAGTAGATTCCAAGGCTCTGACAAACTTACCAAATAAAAGTATTTCCCACAGCTCTCCATGAAAACTTCTCCTCCATTTGGGGCATTCTTCAGCCTGGTTCCCTATGCCCTCTGCTCATTGCCATTCAAGCTCCTGCTGATGATGTCACCACATATAATGCCTCTTTTCTTCCATCCTTAGACACCAGCATCTCCATAAAGCCTGTGCTAACTTCACCATTTGCCATTATATTTTCCCCTGAATTCCAAGTATATACAAAGAGAGAGTTACACAGTTTTAAAGTAATCATTCTTTGAATATATCATCAAGTAGGTCTTAGCTCAAGATGGCAAGGTTGCAAGCAACAGACAGCCTGACATGTTCTTTGACTTTCCCCACCACACCAAATAAAAATGCAGGAAGGGTCGGTGGTTAATAAACACCTGTTGAGTGTGTGATTAATATACAGATGACTTCCAGCAAAACGACCTGAAAATAACATTTGCAAGACATTTTCTTAAAAGTAGAGGAAGCTGAGTTTAGCAGCTGGCATAGAATGTAACACTGATTAAGTGAGAACCTCTCATGAGTTTGTCATTTGTAAGCTGTCAAGGACCTCTTCAAGTTGCATGATACAGGAACCTAAAGTTGCAGGGCTCACACCTTCAATTTTATAGTTGGGGTTTTGCAATCAGAGCAATACCATGCAGCCAAAGAAATAGATCTATTTTTCAGGACCCTCAGCAATTTGTTTTAAAAAAAAAAGAATCCAGGCCCCCATTCATCTTGATTCGATTATTTGGCACAGTATTCCAGTTGTTATTCACTTATCACTTTGGTATTCCTACCCCTGAGATGAATATAAATCTGAGGAAAATGGTATACAGCTGTGTATTAAGAGTTTCTAAAAGTTACTTAAAGCAAATTTTAGGAGGGTGCATCATCTATAAAATGATTTACATTTAATTTAGAAACAAAACTTTGAAGAGAGAGAAAGAAGATAAAGAATACAAGCTAAAGGAAATTCAGAAATTCTACCAGTGAGATGGAAGGTAACTTATAAATTACATATAGCATCCATTTTTCACATTGTGTCTTAACATATTATCTAACTCAAAGGCCCTAATTTTGTTGGTATAAAAATGACTTGGAGTCACATAGTCTTTTTTGCATGTGTGCATTCTTAGTGTGATAAATTCAATTATTTCCTCAGTGACAACCTCTTATTTTAAATCTAAAATAAAAATCTATGCACCATGCTATAACAGTGGAAATGAGATCTCAGTGGACAGTTCAAATTTGACAGCCGAAATGGCAAGGAAAGTCAGCTTAGCTTCCAATTCCACAGCTCTGTTGCCCTTATGATTTTCAACACCTCAAATTACAACAGTACTGCCAGATACTTGACTTTCTGGAAAAGTTGTTGGTAAGGGAACACTGTCTATACAAAGGCACATCCTTCTCCATCATATACTCTCTTCCCCTGATCCTGACTTGTGTGGTACTTGGTTTTTTGTTTTTGGGGTTTTTTTCTTTTTTTTCTTTTTTGGACCAGGGATTGAACTCAGGGGTACTCAACCACTGAGCCACATCCCCAGTGCTATTTTGTGTTTCATTTAGAGACAGAATCTCACTGAGTTGCTTAACACCTACCTGGCCATTGCTGAGACTGGCTTTGAACTCACAATTCTCCTGTCTCAGCCTCCCAAAGTGCTGGGATTACAGGCGTGTACTACCATGCCCAGCTATGATTACCTGTTTTTCTAAACAGTGTAGGCATCTCTGAACACAAGTGATTTTTTTATTTCTAAGGACACATCCCACACTGTCAGTACAGTGCTGAACAAATTGGAATCATAAAATGCATACTTGGTGGTTGATTGTTCTCTTAAAAGAAATTAACAAGTTGTGTGTTTAGGAAAATGAAGAGAGAATAATGTACTATTGAAAATCTAATTACTGCCTCTTTTCCCTACCCATAATTCACCAGAATACTAATTTATTTGAAAATTTTGAGATTCTTCAACTCAAGAGACTTTAGATAATAATGGATAGACTTAAAATTTTAATATAAATAAATTTTATTTTATATTTATTAATCCCTTCCTCCTCTCTTTTTCCTCAAATTAATTTTCTCTATGCATACAAATTTTGGTAGATTCCTCTTGACATTTGTGCATTTATTCAAACTTCAAGGTACAATTAGTGGGCTCTTTAGTCCTAGGGTCTATGTGTGGCACTGAAGATACAAATTGATAAGGCATACAGTTTCTAAGTATATGAAATAGCACAGGACAGAGTTTTGTGCAGTTGAATGAAGACAGAACTACTGTCACAGTAAACTGACTTTGTGCAACAGCATTTGATGAGAAGTCAGGACTAGCTAAAGTGTCTCCCATTTCAGCAAATATTTTTTCCAGTAATTCTTTACAAGACAAAGGACTCTATAAATGGAATAACAGGTGTGGAAGTACCATGGATAATTATGTCTTAATAGAAGTTTCCTTTTCTATAAGGTTTCTGATGATTGAGTGCTTGGTATGTGGTTTGTTTTCTAATTACAATCAATCGTTTCCTCCTTGAAGTCATTCTGGTAACACATCTCTGCCACTATTTTTAGATCTATGACAAATTGTATATTCTGTACTAATTCAGAAATGTTTTTCATTCAATAGCTCTCATCAAATACTGCTTTCAAGAAGATACAAATAGTCATGTGATTACAAGGGTTGGCTTTACTTCAAACAGAAAGGAAATTAAGTCCATTAGACCAGTTAACTGAGTGCTGTGGGCTAATCTTATGCCTATGTAAAGAAATCATTTACTGTAGTTGGGAATGGACCCCACATCTCCAAGATATCTCCCCGTACATTTATTCTTGAATTTCCTTAAACACAAGATGGTCTTGTTTCTAAATTACTGTTCAAATAGAAATAGTTCTAGAAAAGCTCATATATAGTCTTCAATTCACACCAAAGGAAAAATAACTAATATCAACAGACATCAACTCTTTCCTGAGAAAAATCAACCTGTTACATAGGTGACTATAAGAACCCAGAAAAGTTTATCATATAAGGAAGGAAGGACACAAATACGCACTTAGGAGGAGCTAAAGATAAATTTCTTCTTATCTGCAGTTTTGGAAAGAATCAATGTTGAGTTGAGGCTTGGCAGATTTTTTCCCCAAAGTTTGCCATGTTAAATCCCAACCTTCTGTCAGTTACCTGAGTTCCAACTAAAAAGGATTTGAATTTACATTCAAACTACACATATAATCAAATCTTTACAAAAATACAGTGGGCTCTCTGTGTGTTTAAAGCAAGTGTTCAGTAAAGTTTTTCAAGTTCAATTCATGATGCCAACTCAACTGTTCCCAACTCAATCATCTCTTTGCTGTCTTGGGAGAGAAGAAACCAAGCCTCCTTGGATGGTTTTGAATTCCACTAATTCAGGCTGGCCCTCTCAGCCATTGAGGCACTGGAATATGTATTGAAGGAATGAGTAGGTGAAAAAACAAAGAAACCAGAGAACAGGACAAAGAGTGGAAGCAATTTTGTAAGCTTCTGAGTGAAGTCAAGGCCTTCTCCATGGGTGACTAGTGCTACACTAGGCTGTCCATGGACCTGAACTTCCTGCCTGTGGGCCAGACCCTTTTGCTTTGTAAGACATACTGTGAGGTCAGAAATGCTCAGAAGGGGTGATGACAGTTGCATTAAAAAGTAACACTTCCACATCTGCCTCCACTAATGGCACAAGTGTGCACATAGGGTGATGACGGCCATGGTGTCTCTCAGCCTTCCTGTTCATCACGTTGAGAAGACCTGAGGCTGGGGGAGAATGATTATGTGGTGGTGTAAGACATTATCTGAAGAGCACTTGTGTTTCATTGTGTTTGCTTTTATTAGCTTGGGGAAAGTGGAAGAGTTGCCTTTATGTGGTACTCTGTGGTAAGACCTCTCATTTCCCAAAATATGAATGTGTGGATTTCAATCAGAGGACTTTCAGCTGTGCAAGTGGTAACCACTTTGTGTGGTTTACTCTTGGATTTGTCACAAGAGAAATCAGAAATCACACTTCCTGCATAATGAAAAGCAGTTCTGCCACTGAAGTTTATTTTACACAGGCAGAATGAAGAGGGGATTTGATAGAAACATAGTCAAAATATTCAAGGAAAATAATAACTTTTGTTTGAATTATTCAAGATAAGGAATTTTCTCCTGGAATAATGAGGCTTTATAAGGGCTATTTAAATAACCCTATAGGGCTGGGGATGTAGCTCAGTGGTAGAGTCCTTACCTTGCTTGAGTGAGGCCCTAAGTCATCCCCAGAAATGCAAAATAAATAAATATAGAGCTGGGACAGTATTTATGAACGAGACCTTGTTATGGTTTGGACATGGGATGTCCCCCCAAAGATCCTGTGTCAATGGAGGAGAATTCAGAGGTGAAATGATTGGATTGTGAGAGCTGTGAACTAATCAATCCATCCTAGTTTGAATGGACTTACTGGGTGGTAACTGTAAGCAGATGGGTTGTGGCTGAAGGAGGTGGGTCACTGGGAGCACGCCCAGGAAAGGTGCATCTTCCCTGAGATACCCCTTCTTTTCTCTCTGCTTTGTGGCCATTATAAATAGAACCACCCCTTTCCACCATGATGTCCTACCTCACCATAGACACAGAGCCATGGACTCGGCCAACCATGGACTAAACCTCTGAGACCATGAACCAAAATAAACTTTTCCTCCTCTAAATTGTTTTCTTGTCAGGCATTTTGGTCACAGTGACACAAAGCTAGCCAGACTTTTTAACAAGTTTCAGGGAAGGAGGTTAATTTTTAAATCACTATGAAAATCCACAGTTAATTAAAAACAATGAGATAAAACATGGAAACTCACTTATGAAGCAGAAAAAAAAAAACATTAACCGAAGAAACAGATCCTTTAGTACCAAGCAACATAGGATTCTTTTTGGTTCTAATTTACCTGAAGAATCTTTTTGCTATCACTTAGAAGCCTTTCATGTAGTTGAAAATCAATCTCTCACACTCCCTTGAACCATTTTGTTGATTTTTGACACTCACATATGCAAAAATCATTTACTCAAAGTGACTAGAGAAGTGGAAAAATTAGAGTTTCATGGTTTACAGACTGAAATTTTTACAGATTTTACAGCTTTGCTTTTAAAGAAAGGAGAATGTTTTCTGCAGTTAAGAAATCATTCCAACAGATGGGTCTATCTCCTCTATTTTTATTTCTAGTTGGCTTACGGGTGAAGTTCCCTGGACATAGTTATAAATTTGAAATTATAAGAACTCCTGAGGGGAGGGTTTTTTTTTTCCCTGACTATAAAATACAATGAGGACACAGCTGCAGTGTCTAGAAATTGAGGGAATCTAAAACTATAAAAACAATACTGCTTCCTGTTCTTTGTTTCAGATGCAACCTCTGAAACAAGAGCTAAGTTTTATCTGGTTTCCCATTATTTATAATGATTAATCTAAAGGCCACTTTCCCAGGAGAGTAATTAGCCAGTCAATTACTCCAGTGTGAATTCAGCATTCCTGATTAAGTGTAACTTTACAATTAGAAGTGGCCAAACGTTCAATAAAGCAGAGGACGGGGTATCTTTTTGAATTGGGGACAGTTGGGGAAGAAGGCAGAAATCTGACAAGCATAACTGGTTGATCTCACACCATTGAGAAGAGGTCTTGGGGCAAGTGAGAATCACATTAAATGTAAGTCAACACTGAAATTCTACCTACTTATCTTTCTATGTATGTTTTGTTAGGTTTTGTTGTTTGGTTGATTTGGTGGGGGGGCTGTTCGGTTTTAGTACTGAGGATTGAACCCAGGGGTGCTCTACTGCTGTTCTACATACCCAGCCCTTACTTATATTTTGTGACAGGGTCTTGTTAAGTTGCCCAGGCTGGCCTCCAATTTGTGATCCTCCTGCCTCAGCCTCCTGAGTCCCTGGGATTACAGGTGTGCACCACCATGCCTGACATGTATTTTGCCTCCTACATGCTCAACTTGTAACTATCTCCCTTGTACATTTTCTTTAGCAGGTCCTAAATTATGAGCTGACTCTTGTCTGACATCTAATATGTTTAAGGATTACTTACTCTTCCCCACAATCTCCCAGTCATCCCCAACATACTGGTGTCAGGGGCAAGGCTCTGAATAGTTGATTTCAGAACATACTAGTCCTCTGATAAAATTCCCTAAGAATTCATTCCTCAGGAGCCACAGGCTCAAGCATTAGCTCTTTAGCATCATATCCAATGCTTTGTTGTCCTGGATCTTGCCTGCTCTTCCAATTTGAACTCCTTTTGCTTCCTTTTCCATGCTTTCTATTCCAGAAATCCTAAGAGGAATGGTGGTAGCAGTAGAAATATTTGTAATAATAATTGTGGTAGTGACCATTTATTGGACATCAATTACCCAAAAGATCAGGTGTCCAATACTTTATCTCATTGAATCCTCATAATAGTAGCACAAGGTAGATATAATCATTTCTGCTTTACATCCCAAAGAGGTGAGGTTCTGAAATAGTAAGTAGCTTCTTGAAAAATACACAATGAACAGGTAGCAGAGGGGTGTTGCTTCAGCTCTTACTGCATGTCATGCTATTTTTTTGCCTCTAGGTCTTGTCACATTTTCTTCTCTCTCACCCCAATGCCATTCACTGCCTTTTGACTTTGTCTGTTTTTATTCTGTCCATTCATTCTTCCAATCCCCAGGCATGTCAAAAAAGAAAAAAAATGAGAACGAGAAAGAAATTCTGGTTATTCTTTAGAACTTTCTGTGTGAAGTCTTCTCCAACCTATGACCTACCTCCCCAGGAAAAGATAATTAGTTTTCTTCAAGTCTTTCCATTTTTTCTGTCCCAGACACACACACACAGACACTCAGTTCTACTCATCATTACAAAAGAATGTAAGGAAACCTTGGAGGAGATAGAAATGATTATTGTCTTTATTGTGTTTATGGTTTATGGTTATATATATATCCACGTCAAAACATCAAATTGTGTAATTTAAATCTGTACAATTTATTGCCCATTATAGCTCAGCTAAGCTGTAAATAATTAATTTTAAGAGATCATCATCATATTAAGGATAAAATATAACATTTATTTTTAAGCCTTTGCTATTTATAACATGCATAAAAGCAAATGTTTGCTTTGTGTCTGAACATGATACACAATGTTCACTTCAAATTTACCATATGAGGTAAAGGTAATTTATTAATGAGCTAAAGCTATCATCATGTTCACTTTGAGAGATAAATGAAAATTTTTAATGTAGATTGAAGTACACTTAGTTACTGCATAAACAATAGGAGAAAAATGGATTTTACGACCTGATCTTGGAGATCTCTCTACATTGTCTTTTCTAAAAGTAATTAACCAGTTTATTTTTATTCGTATTACTTTTACTTCTAAATATAATACCAGGATGACTGAGTGACTGAGTCATGAGTTCTACCATCAAAATACTATCAGTGACTGCTTCTCACCACCTCCACGGACCCCACTCTGCTCAGGCGGTCATCATCTGTCCTGTAGATTATTACAGGAGTCTTCCTTGCTCATCCTCCTACTGTCCCTGCCCCTCCCCTTCCTATAGCCTTTTCTTTCTTTCATCATTGGGGACAGAACTGTGGGCCTTGCATGTGATGGAAAAGCTCTGGGTTCTACCACTGGGCTACACCCCTACCCCATACCCTATTCTTAACACAGCCCCAAGCACCTTCTTCATTTCTTTTCTGAAGACTCTCCAGTGACTGTCATAGAAGCCAATGTTCTTCCAATGGCCTTGAAGGCTTTACCACAAGTACCTCCTCATTCGGCCTACTCCAAGACCAACTGTTGGTCTTGCTCTTACTCAAACATGCTAGCCACACTAAGGTCTTTTGATTTGCTCTGCCTAGAACATTTGTGCCCCAGCTTGCATACTTCCCTTCTTTAGGAATGTACCCAAATGTCACTCACCTCCACTCCTTACCCTATTGTCCACCTTGGTTTGCTACATACTATTTGACATCATTTATTTTGCTAGTTTTGTGTATTGAATTTCTTTGCATTTATGACTCTAATTATTGCCTTTCATGCATCTGTATCTTTTGCAAATTAATTTGAAGCTTCTCCCATCAAGAGGAGATGTCTGTTACCCTCCTCTTGAACCCAGGACGGCCTTGGGTCTTGCTTTGCCAATAAGATGCCCAAGAAGTAGTAGAGAGTAGTAGAGAGTCAGTGTCAAAATGAAGTGTCAAGAGGCATTGTGTACTTCCACCCTCTCTTACTTCTTCCTGTTGCTTCTGCCATTAGAAAAGCGCAGCCCAGATTAGACCCAGCTAAGGAATGCTCCCAGGTGAGATGGGCCAAGCCAGCCCTGCTAACCTTTAGACACTAGCAAATCAGAAGTGGCTGTTTTACACTCTTAGGTTTGGAGGGATTTGCTCTGCAACATTATTGTGACAACAGACAGCACATGTTTTCTATTTTCTCCTTCAGTTAGATGACAGACTCCAAGGGGCCAAGCATTTATCTCTGTTTTGTTCCCTGATACATCATCAGGATCTAGAACACAACTTAAGAAATATTCATTGAATCCGATGATTTTAATTTGTAAGTAAAATGAAGGTCATTTTGAGGTGAATATTGAGAATATACCACTTTAAAATCATCATGAATTCTAGATTTTAAATGTTAATGTATCACGAGTATTATCATTGATAAGTGATTTATGAGGAGTCCAAGATATACAGTACATGAGAAAAAATATTTTTAGACAGATGCTCAGGTGAAGATACACCAAATGAAGGATAGATTAATGAACTTTGTTTAGCTGGTCTCTCCCAACCTCTGGGCTTGATACGCACAATATTAGTTATCTGTTGCTGTGTAATGAACTACTCCAAATATGGCAGCTAAATAAAAGAAATATTTATTATCTTATGGTTTCTGAGGGTCAGGAATCTGAGAATAGCTTAAGTGGTTGGTTCTGACTCAATGAGCTGTCAAGCGAAGATGCTGTCATCTAAGGCTCAACAGGGAAGGACTTTTGTCCAAGCTCATTCACACAGTTATCCCCAGATCTCAGGAAATACACTTCTAAACTCACTCACAAGGGCTTCACAACATGATTGACATCTGGCTTCCTTCAGAGTGAGCGATACGAGAGAGAGCTAGAAAATGCACCCAAGATATAAACCAGAGTCTTTTTATAAACTGATCTCAGAAGTGAAATCCCATCATACTGTAAAGTATAAGTAGATAAGTCGGTCCATATTCAAAGTGAAATAATTACTCAAGAGCATGAGTACTGGAAGGTGGGAGGTCACCAGGCCCATTACAGAGGCTGCTTACACATGCATATATAGGTCCTCAAATTCTATTTTGAAAGGCAATATCCAAATAATAATTTCCATTCTTAATTTTTCAAATATTAAAGTTGTAGAAGATATTATTATGGCATTTAATAATGTGAACCTCAAAAGACTCTTTCAAAAAAAATCCAGAAAGTCAATTTCCTCACATGTCCCAAATCTAGAACAAGTACCTAATTCAAGGGTGATCAGAGGAGATAATGTGATTTAAAGGAACCAAGTAAAATCTGTTGACACACAAAAACTGTTGTCTAATAACTACACTTGTACCATGTGACATTCATTTCATTTAATCTGAAAGACTTGTTTTCAAGAGTCATTTATTTCATCAATTAATTATCCTTAAATATCTAATAGTAGCTAATTTAAAGCATTGTGAGAATAAATCTATTTTTATATCTTACATTTTTATATATTCTCATCCTTGCCCTTGAAAGCTTGAAATTTAGGTGCAAAATAATGAGTAACACAAAGAGGAAGAGGGGTTCCATAAATTATTTTCAGCAAAGCATTCCTTTTCTCCTTAAGAAAACAGATGGCTAAAACAATTATTAAATTTATATCTCAAATAATTGAAAAATAAGCCTGCCATATCGCTATCCTTCCTAGAACCATACTGATTGGTATCATGAAGAGTGAAAATAATTCTTCTAAAATAACATTTCCATTTCAATTGATTCTTTTTGCAAGAGCAGCAGCCTGTGCTCCACCACGGGGCTCCTGAACTAACAGGCCTAACTCACGACTGTTCTCCCACTGCAGTCTGCAGGTGCATAGAAGGCCAAGACAGCAGTGCCTCTTTATTTTTTTCTTTCCTTGTTTAGTAAACAAGCAGGGGAAATGTCTAAACAAATGCTTGTTCGTGTATAAAATCAAAGATCCACAGTGCTTTTCTTATTGGACAAATGTGAGTCTACTCACACACTGGCATGTAAATTTATCGTTCTGATCAAATAAGCTACTCATCATGGAAGCATCACATGCATACATGTCAATGCCCTCTGGAAACCTAATGCAGAACACAGTGCTGAAAACATTCTGCAGCAGCCCAGATCCCTAGCTGCAAGTCCTGCATCAAAGGAATAAAAGATATTTGGCGAAAAGGCCAAGGACACTGGTAGATGGAAGGGAGTAAGGTCGGAGGGGTGGAAGGTGACATCGTGAAAGGGACTTACTCACGTACACACACCACACTCTCCACACACACCCCACACCCCACACAAAATCATACACATGCCATACACACATACTACACACACCATACTATAGACATCACCACACACCCACATACTAGATACCACACTCCCATACACACCACACACCATGCACAATCACATACCTCATACACACAACTGCACAGAATTACACCACACACACACAACACCACACACAATGTACACACCACACATATACACACAGCATACCACAGACATCACACATACATACCACACCCCACACAAAACCATACATACACCATAAACACTACACATACGCCATACTATAGACATCACACCACACACCCACACATACACCACACACATACACAAACACTACACATACACCATACTATAGACATCACACCACACACCCACACACATACACCACACACATACACAAACACTACACATACACCATACTATAGACATCACACCACACACCCACACACATACACCACACACATACACAAACACTACACATACACCATACTATAGACATCACACCCATACACCCACACCAGATACCACACCCCCACATACAACACATACAACCACACACATCATACACACACCATACATGTCACAGCCATCACACACAAACTCCACACACCCCTATATACACCACACAACCACACACCCCATACACACAACCACACAGAATTATACCACACACACTACCACACATACACACCACACACATACACACACATACACCATACCACAGACATCACACACACACCAGACCCTGTCCTCCCTATGCACATACCACATACACCATACTACTGACATCACACACCACACCCCCACACATACTACACATATACACACACACCACACATACCACACACACACCCCATGTACAGAACCACAATTACACCACACACACACACCATACCACAGACATTACACATACACCACACATCCCCATACACACCAAAACCCACCGCCACACAAACACATACTATACACCATATACATCATACCACAGACATCACAGACACACCCCATACCCCCCCACACACACCACATACACACACCACACATACCACACACCTCACCACATACACACATGCACACGCACACCACAACATACTCACACAATGCCTTTCTGAAAATCAGAATGAGAGAATAATCACATTTATCTCAGGACATGAATGGCTTTATTTCTCCTAAAATGATAGACGTAAGAGGCACCCTGTGATTCTCTTCAAAGGACTCCTCTTACTTATTTTTGTAGAATGGTTAAAATACTGATTGATACAGAAAATATAGTTGAGGTAGCTCTCATACAACTTTCTAACATCAGATTGACATAAACCCAACTAAGCCCTTATCCCATGACATAATGGCCCAGCCCACCCTCTTTAATTGAATCCTACGTTACACTGACACTCTCGCCTTAATAGTATAGTATCTGAAATGTTCTCCTTACATTTTTAAAGAATTTATCTTGCCCTTTTAGGCAAAATGAGTCCATTTATTGAGAGACACTAAAATAGAGAAATAATCTCATTATTTGTGTAATGGAAGTAAAATTAAAACAACTTTACATCAATTCTCTGATCATCATAAATAACTTCCACTTTCTCTCTCATATGTGTAGTGTTTATTTTCCAAGATATCAAATTAAAAGGTAATACATTACTAAAAATGCCTACTTTAGAGGAGTTTGTTAAAATGAATGGAATTTAAGTTAGAAGGAATGTAATTAGTTTGCCCAGAATTGGACTAGGCCCACTTAGTTAACCCCAAAGTTTTATTTGTTTGTTTGTGTTTTTAAACTGGGCCACAAAACCCATCAGCTTAAGGAACACAAGAGTTACCTGTAACCTCATGGACAAATTGCTTCAAAGGAAGGTCTTGAGTCTTGTGTAAAGGAAGGTCTTGTGTAAAGGAAGCCTAACCTATTGTGCTGGGGATGTGCTCACATGGATTGTTGAAGTTCATTCAGTGTCACAGTGAAATCTGCTTAAAGTTCCTGACTCTAAGCAACATGTGCAGAACCTCTGTGACCCTCAATATGTAGGCAGATCAGAATTCCTAAAAACTTCTGCTCTAACAGTTTCGTCCTACACTTTAATGCTTTTCATTTACCTACCTATCACAGCATAAAAAGTATTAAATTTTATGTTATTATCCTTGACTGTATTAGTTAAAGCATTCCTAGGACCCTCCAAATTCTTTTTTTCATGTGTATAATTTTTTTATTTATTAATTTTTAATTATCCAATAGAATCTATGTATATTGTTTAAGGAAGAATGAGTAGAAACAATGCAATGTAGATCTGATAAACTATAAACTATTCAATATATAAAACTACTCAATATATAAAAATTATATAAATTATTCTACATAAAGAAATTAAAAAGTTTACAGAAGATGTAGGAATAAGATTAAAAACATGAAATAGAATTAATCACATTGGTTTTCTGTATTCAACAAAAGCATTTCCCAAATAAAATGGATGATAAAATGGAAAAAAATATCAGAGAAGGAAAAAAGACTATAGAAATGCAAAGAATGTATAAAATTAAACAAGTTTTTAAACATTGTTTTAAAATTAAGAAACTGACTTCATGTTTCATCTCTGATATGTTATCAAAAGTCACCAATCTTATCCTTACAGTAACAAAAACATCTGAAAATCAAATTACATTTCTTGAACCCAACAATGTACTGCTATAGCTGTCAACTGGTATATATAATCTTGAAGAATGGCTGGAGACAGAATATGGGCTGATTTGAGATTAAGGAAACCTTGGGGTCCTGTAGACTTAGGAAAACCCTCACAGTTCCACAGTTTTCTTTCCAGATACCCTACCAGTTTCCCACTGAAGATTCCAGAAAGACCTCATGTCTCTGATAGCATTCGTTTGTGGATTAAAAACAAAGTCAATTTATAACTTTTTTCTTTGAAACTTTGATAAAGTTTCAAAGAAAAATATTGGGCATTTTGCATTCAGAGACGTGACCCTTCAAATTCTGCCCTTGGATCTCAAGCTTGCAATCTGTTCATTGGCTTATAAGTATTGGCTGAAGTGGGAATAGGGCTCCATTTCACATGTGAGAAGATCAATCTTTGACTCTATAAGCAGAAAATTTTAACGTGGACTTTGTCCATGTATCCATTCACTTGACATTTTAAGTAAGTAAAAGTTGATTGAGTTGCTGTTTAATGATTTGTCTGGTCTTTGATCCTGATTTCTGGGCCTGGAGCTTCTAAATCCCTTGGAATTTCTGGAGTGAAAGGAGTGTCTGTTATTCATGAGTCCCTTGGAGCATTCCAGTTGCTACCAATGAGATGATTCAGGATGGGGGTGAGCTGCCAGGAAGACCAACCCAACCCTTTCAACCCCTGATCTCTGGGAGAGGAGAAAAGATAGAGATGTGTTCAAACACATGGCCAGTGATTCAATCAATCATGCTTGTATAATCAAACTCTAATAAATACCAAGGACACCAAGAGTCAGGTGAGCTTTCTGATGGGTGAACACTTTTATTACATAGATGGGTGCTGGCAGGGGGCGGGGAAGACTGGGATGAGGCATCCTGACTCCATGGGGAGAGGACAATGGAAATTGAGACTCTACCTTATATATATCTTCTTTTATGATCCTCAGTTTTATCTTCTATTTAAAAATATAACTATAATTGTAAGTATAATGTTTTCCTGAATTCCATGAGTTGTTCTAATGAACTACCCAACCTAAGTTGAATCGTGGGAATCCCCAGATTTGTAGCGAGGTGGCCAGAAATGCAGGTAGCCCTGGGACTCCCAAACTTGTGACTGGCATCTGAAATAGACAGTCTTTGGGGAGACCATGCCCTTAAACCTGTTCAGTCTAATGCTAAGTGTGGGTAGTTAGCATCAGAATTACCTTATAGTGCACGAAGGGTTCCTATCTGCCCTCAGATTTGCAAAAGGCTCTTGGACCCAGATTTCCCAAATAAAAGCTTTTTAAAAAGAGGACCAAGCAGGGTGCAGTGACGCATGCCTGTAATCCCAGCAGCTTGGGAGACTGAAACAGGAGGATTGTGAGTTCAAAGCCAGCCTCAGCAACAGCAAAGCACTAAGCAACTTAGTGAGACCCTGTTTCTAAATGAAATATAAAACAGGGCTGAGGATGTGGCTCAGTTTTGAGTGCCTGTGAATTCAATCCTCAGTACTCCTGCCAAAAAAAAAAAAAAAAAAACAAGGACCAAGAAAGTCACATTAGCTATAAAAACAGCTGCTTTAAGTTTACTTACAGAAGTGACTCTGTAAACTATCAGGTACCTCAGAGACTTAAATCCTCTGCTACTCTAAATAACCAAACCAAAAAAGGAGAGGAGGGAGAGAGGAAGGAAGCTGAGAAGGGAGGGAA
Organism: Geosciurus inauris; assembly: GCA_004024805.1. NCBI lineage: Eukaryota > Metazoa > Chordata > Mammalia > Rodentia > Sciuridae > Geosciurus > Geosciurus inauris. Next base: position 40,393 of record PVHX01011307.1, read on the forward strand.
GAAAGGAGGCATGCAGACAGAGAGCCCAATACCTAATTTGTCATCTTCTCTGCCTAATGTCCCTCTTACTCCTGTTCCCCATGCCAGCCCATCACTAGTTCCTTTTGCAGCTTCATTCATCATATGGCAACGCCATTCTCCATTTGCTCAGGCCATCGACCTTGGAATGCCTTTGACTCCTCTATTTTCTCATACCCAACAAGTCCTTCAAAATGTATCAAAAGCAGCCAGGCACGGTGGCGCACGCCTGTAATCCCAGCACTTTGGGTAGCTAAGACAGGAGAATTATGAGTTCAAAGCCAGCCTCAGCAACAGCGAGGCACTAAGTAACTCAGTGAGACCCTGTCTCTACATAAAACATAGTTCATGGACCACAGTGCGGAGTCCCCAAGATCTTATCCAGGGATCACAAGATATTTACTAAAGGGGCATTCCAGCAAAATAAGACTGTCACTTCAAGAGAAATAAAAACAATTTCATAAACACTATTTGACCTTTTAACTCCATTGATATTTTCAGTGATGGTTAAATAAAATTTTAAAACTATAAAAAGCCCTGATGGATAAAACTTTTGCAACCCAACACATACTAAGGCGACTGCAGTGGGATGGCACCATTGCCAGTTTTTGTATTACTATAATATTACCAGTTTTGTATTACTATAACAAAATAACCAGGATTGAGTAATTTATACAGAACAGGAATTAATTTTCTCACAATTCTGGAGGCTGCGAAGTCCAAAGTCAAGGTTCTGACACATTTGGTTTTCTGGTAAGATCTGTTTTCAGCTTCCAAGATGGTGCCCCATTGCTGCATCCTCCAGAAGGGAAGTGTGCTGTGTCCTCACATAGCAGAAGGTGGAAGGGCAAGCAAATTAACACTACATGAAACCTGCTTCATAAGGGACCTAGTCCTATTGACAAGGGAGGAGCCCTTATGCCCTAATACCTCCTAAGGGCCCCAGCTCTTTTTATCATCACACTAGCAACATCTGAATTTTGGAAGGGAGACATTCAAATCATAGCAAGCAACTTGTGGTCTTGTATTCCTCACTGCCCCAGCCTGATGTCAGGGAGAGAAGTGAGGGAAAGGAGATGGTTTCACTTAACAACGTTTTTAACAAAGTAGTACTGACATTTTATTTCATCAAATATCAGACTGTGAGTACATGCTTTTATAATATTCTAGGTGATCAAATGGGAAATACTCATAAAACACTTCGTCCAATGCTAAAATATACTTGAACAATTCTATTGCCAATTCAACTAACCACTTTTTCCATGGAACACCATTTTTACTTAAAAGAACTGATAGACAAGGTTCACACTGAGAATTTGACAGAAATCTTCCCGCAAAATGAACAAAGTTAGCCTGTCACTTCAAGGAAAAGAAACCACAGAAATTAGCCTAATGATAAAATTCATCATTTCAAGGAAAAATTAGAATTTCAGAAGACTCATATCTACCATTGTGGGCTTGACAACTTCCTAATACTTAAAAAATTTGATGAGATTGGGGATGATATTAGTGAAAGTGACTTTTTAATTTTGTACAATAAAATGTGTCAACATTTAGAAAATCTGCATAATTCAGTATAACAACATTTTATAAATGACAACTTCATGATGTTATCAAATTAGTCATAGATGAAGATGTATTCACAGTGCAGACTAAATATTTTAGTATCCAACGCAGAGTGTCGCATTTTAGTATAACAGAGTACAAGAAAGTTTATTGATACAGTTTTAAATTCTGTGTTCAACTAACCTTGTAGAATCATTACATGTAATTTCAGGTGGAATATTATAGAATAGCTATTATGATTTGAAAATCCATCTTCCAAGTCCTACATTTTCCAAAGACACCTCTGTAAGGATAGATTTTCCTCATAGACTTCAGCCCCAACAACATGTTACAACAGATTGAATGTAATAGCATTCCTCTATCAAGCCAAACATTAACTAGATTTGCAAAACTGTAAAGCAATGCCACTCTTCTCACTTTTTTATCTGGAAAATATCTTTTTCATAATAATATGCTAACATTATAGGCTTTTAATCATTTTAGAGGAATTAAATGAAAACATTTTTTATTTCTAATATGACAAACAATTACAGATAGCCACAAAATTTTTGAAGTCCTAACAATTCTTAAGGATAGAAACATGCTCTACAGACAAAATGTTTGAGAAATGCTACTACCATTCTGTTCCAAGCTATTATCTCACTCCCTGAATTTTTGTAATCACCTTTCATTTGTCTCCTTATTCTTATCTGTATTTCTGTATATAATCTTTCCAACCCAATTTCATAAAGATCCTTTTTCATGTAAATTGGGTCATGTCAAACCCTGTTGAAAACCCTCCAAAGAATTCCTTCCAATATCATCTGGAGAAAAAGGTGACACTGTCATTGGCCTACTAACACTAGATGTGACCTCACTCACGTTCAGCGATCTCGCCTCCTCATTCTGCTCCAGCCACACTGTTACTGGAATGAAGTTAAGTGTACTTCTCCCAGCTCTTTACTTAGAAATCATTTCCCTCAAGTGTCTACATGGATGGTTTCTCACCTGCTCCAGGTCTTTGACTGCATTTACCTTTCTGAGGTCTTTCTATGGACTTTCTAGGACCACTTAAAATCACAATAATGCCTTTCTGCTCTATTTTTCTCTACATTTATTGCCATCTGATATACAATGTTTTACCTTTTTTTTTTCAGTTTTATTGTCTATTTCAAATAAAGTACAATCTCTTGAAAGGCAGGAATGTTGCCATAATTCTGCTATATCCCTTAACACATAATAGGTGCTCAATGTATATTTGTTGAATGAATGAATGAGACAACACAAATATACAGATAAAAATAAATCCTGAAGAATTCTAATTTAATCAGGGAGATTGATGGTCCTAAGGAAAAATCTAATCTAAAATCTAATCTTTTTCAATCTTATCTTGAACCAGGTCTAGATAAAATTATGAAGTATGCAGTCATGGACCTTTCAGAATCACATATGAGTGCGTTCCAGTCGAATGACAAGTCCCTCTTCCAAGTATTTCCCTGCAGTCGGTTTCCATGGACTCGGATTACAGCTTTATCAATGAATTCTTCAAGCAATGATCTCGTGCATGCCCATCCCAGTTTGGTCTCTTGGTCCACAGCTTTATCCCAGGTTGGTTTCTGCATCACAAGGTCCGAGATGATTGTGGGGTCCCTGTGTTTTCACACTGCCAGGTCAGCTTTCAGTTACTCCAATGAATGAAACTGCCATGCCTCAGAACCGTTAAACAGGCTGCAACACTTGCTGGTTGTTTGGTGTAAGGTACCTGCTAACCTAGACCACATGACTGACTTCTTCTACCATCTCTGCCTCGTATGCACACCCAAGGTCTGTTTAGATTGAATAGCAATACTTAGTTCTCATCTATCCTTTCCTTTCGGAAAACTGCTTGATTTATGTTATTATACCCTTTAGGACTCCTTAGGTCAATCCCTAGAGCAGTGCTATCTAATAGAACTTCCTGCAATGACAAAAATGGCCCACCTCTGTACTGTCCAATATGATAGATTTTGGCCACATGGGTGCAGTTAACAGATAAAGTGTGGCTCCTACAACTGAATTTATTTTATTTTATTAATTAATTGAAATTTGAATAGTCACATTTGTCTGCTGACCACTGTAGAAGACGGTCTGGCCCTGGAGTTGTAGATCAGCTGCAGTGTTTAGAACTTTCAGATCACAGAGGTCTTCCTCTGTCTGCCTCAACTATTGTGCTTTATAAAACAAAAGCCATTTGCATTTTAACAGTGGCTTCTTTTACACTATTGCTGATTCAGAGACAAAGGGAACAGGAGGGACCTTACACTGACCAAAAAAAACCCAAAAAACAAAAACTTGGCCTATTTCCAAACATATGCGAAGTTAGAATTGTCATAAGGAATAAAAACTTTTAATTTTCTCCTTGACTTCTCTTCCCTCTGATTTTTTACTTGCATCAGCTTATTGATCACTATCTCCACCAGAAAAGGTATTCAGTTTATTACTTCTAAATCACTCTGCCTTTTGTTAAAGCAACTGACCCTTTCTTTCTAATATTGATGTTTTAATGGATGAATTATTACCACTTTTCCAAAATTAAAGAGAATTGATCCAAACATTTTAAATGTAAAAATCTATATGTACAATCATTGGACTGAAGAGATGAAATGTCTATACAAATAAAATAACTAAAAAGGAATTTACCAGAGGTCATCTAAAACCTTATTTGGATATTCAGACTAAATCCCAGGGTAAATCTTGGCAACACATTTAAATTGTATCCAACAAGTTGTAGCTAGGAGTTATAGATGTATATGTCTATCTAAACAAATGGTAAATAGAGAATTTAAAACAAAGAATTCTAAAAATCTTGTGTGCTGAATGTTATAAATATAATGAATACTCATGAGATGAGGATGTCTGGATATCTTTAAAAATGAAACAAAGCAAGAAAAAAATAGCACCACACACATGCTAAAGCTGGTTATACTGATAGTACAGCGAGGACATAATTATATAGCATACTAACTTTACCTATTGATTATAGAATCAAAGAATAATTCAGACAATACAAAACAGTGAGTTATCTGTTACTCACTCAGGATTCTCCCTCTACTTCTGCTGCTGTAGTTACCACTACCACCATACCCACTGAGAGCTCTCTTCCAACCCCCAAACCTGTTATGGAGTCTTCCCTGGAACTGTAACTTGGGAGTCCATGCATTCGTTTTGCATGTTCTCAAAAAGCAAGATTCAGGATCAAGGAAATATATTAGGAAGGAATATAAGGCCATGGAGATATTTATCTGGGCTGTAGCCCCTGCGGGGTCTTTCTGACTATCTGGTGACTGTCCCTGAGGAGTATCTTTGATATATCTCTGCAGCAAGAAAGCACTTCCAGTACGGCAACCAGATGTTTCTTGATATTTCTGTCATTGAGGCCCTGATTTCAACCATTTATGGAGCACTTTTGTGAAAAAAGAACTTTCCTCACCTAGTCCATTTGGGTCCTCACAACCACCCCGGGAGCTAGTAATGGCTACCCCCATTGTACAGAAGCCTTTGGTTAATGATGGAGTCAGTTCACAGAACAAACTGAGTGACCCAGAAACTTCTTTCCTCCTTCATGCAGATTGTTTCATCACACACACTAAAGGCATGAAGGTCACCAGGAGACATAAATATCGCACTTCACTGCTTTCTACTTCATAGTCTTCCTGAGAGAGAGGCAGGAACAGCTGGGTTCATTCCTAGGCAGTAACACCCAAGAGAGCTTTCGACATAAGTCTAATTTTATATGAAAATGCTACAAGATCATTTACAACAGAGACAGTTCCCAAAGGAATCCATCTTAAAGTGAACACACCAACAAAATATATTCATATTTAAGGAAAGAGGTCTTGTAAAGACACACCCTAAAATATGCCACTGCATTTCTTTGGAATGTGTTCAGGAGGTGAAAATAACTGAAGAAATTGGCCAGCTTTCCAGATCACACAATATTCCCAACCATCTGCTTCATGTGCTGATGAAGACGGCACTCGGTGCTTAAAATTCTCATCAAAGAAAATGTGAATAACCAGTTTACAACCTGTGAGAAAAAGGGAAGGGATGTCTCTTTCCCATCACCGCAGTTCAGATTTACAGTTAGCATGTGTAGTTGTGGGAGGCTGTGCTTGTTTCTTAAAAGATAATTGCACACACCACCAAATACCAAAACAAAAGGGGAAAATGTGTGTGGGAGGTGGGAGTGAGATGTTAGAATACTTTAATTACTGTCAGGTGGTTTTCAAGTTGTACTGGGGAAAAAAAAAGCCTTGAACACAATCTATTCCCCAGAAAGCAAATCAAGCTTCCATCTCTGCACCTTTTTATCAAATGATCCCAAAAGTTTTTGAGGATTTGAAAACTTAAGGTTGATGTATGAACTATTTGCTCTGAGCACAAAACAAAGATAGTCAAAGCCTCAAGTTCAATTAAGGCCTCCAAGAGAAATAGCTTTCACTCCATTCTACCCCTACCAGCTGTGTATCATAAGGTGGTGAACACTGGGGATGCCGTCTATACTGTTAGGCTATCCCAGATATCACACCACTGCACCCTGCTGCTATCCCATGAACAGGTCCGGGCTTCAGAGAGAGACTGGAATCTCATCACCTCTTTTTAAAAAGAAAATAAAACTCTCCTTACAGCCTATCCAGGACCTGTGGGCTGTGACCTACTTCAGTGGCCATGGGCTTTGAGGATGGCAAGGAAAGTTACCATGGATATAGCAGGTAACATGGTACCCAGGGTACCTCATGACATTACCACCTGTGACAGCTCAGAAGCCAGAAGATGAGAATAGAGATCCTGTGTCCTAGGAGCACACACAGCTATGAGCCCCTGCCATGATGGCATCCAGTGCTCTATGAAGGCTTGGTACTGGTATCAGTGTGGACCTTACAGCTCATAAGAGATGAGAGCTGCAGCAGCAATAATACTCTGGAGAGCAAAGGATTTGCCAACCTCGAATAGCAAGGACCTGTCATGGAAAGTGGTGATATATTGGTAACTGGGACCATTCAGGGCAGGTCTTAGTGAAGGAAGCATGGTAGGTAGATTCAAATCCTCTATGGAATGACAGCCATACAGGCCAAGTGTCCTGATTATGAGAGCGCTGACTTGATGAACCACCCATCTCTCCCTTCCACCTCTCCACTCCCCTCTCAGTAATCCTGTGGCCCAGCTCTGCCTCTGATCTTGGAACCAATTAAGGATTAAATAAATATATTAAGTAGTTTTTGACATGTAATAAATACTTCTACCATTGTTAGCTATCAACATGTTCACAAGTGTTGGCAGTAGCCATCAAAGTATTGAAGCAATATCACATGACTAATTAGAAAGAACACTGAAGCTGCGAGCATCTCTGAATGAATAGAAGATTACAACTGTCACCTTGACACACTACAGAGTTAATTTTACATTAATCAAAGTCAACAACTGTTATATATTACAGTTACTGAAATTCAAATGGCGTTGTTTGTGAATTATTGGATTAACGCTATTAGAGTTGGTGAAATAATCTTTGCATTCCTTCTCTTAGACATTACACAGAAAAGTGTTTGTTATCTGTGTTAGTCAGAGAGAAGTGCTTGGGCTGAGCTGAGTGCCTTGGTTACAAGTACGTCATCAACTACACTCAAACCAGGAAATACAGGACTCTCAGGAAGTGCACTTGATAATGAAGCGACTGTGAGCCAACATTAGCCAATAATTGGCTTGCTCTTTACCCTGAAATGATGCAACCATATTTCACAAGGCATCCCAATGGTGGAGCATCAGCCCGTGGGGACATATTATACCCCCTCCCTAACTTCGTCACCAGCTCACAGTTGTGATTTCAGACAACCAGGTTTTGATGATCTCCCACTGTTTCAGCTTCTTTTTCAAAATCTCAGATATAGCCATCAGTGGTAGGATTTATAAATTCAAATAGGGACAAATTTACTGCACTATGAGCTTTTTAATGACAATGACAATGTTTTGTTCTTCTTCATAACCACTGAGCACAACGCTTGGTATAGTAGCCATCCTGTTAATGTTTGCTAAATTATCAAAAATCAGAAAAGTAAATAACTGAACTCTATTAGTCACTAGCTTCTAGGAAAGGCTTTCTTGTTGCCCATTGACACTATTAAGCCCAGGACTGGGGATGACTAGCCCAAGACCACATACACAGTCACATGTAAAAGCCTGGTGTGACATTCTAGTCCAAGGAGCCTTGCAGTCCACCCACCCAACAGGGCCATTTCAGTGACACATGCTCTCCTCCTACCAAAGAAAAAAACACTGTATGAGAGTGTTAGGATACTCGGGTCCACTCGTTTCTGGTTTTGGGGTTTTTTGTTGTTGTTGTTGTGTGTGTGTGTATGTGTGCGCATGTGTGCTTTTGGCAGGCATTGCATCAATATCAGAGAAGCAAAATTGAAACGAAGAAAATTTTCATTTTCATTCCTTAAAAGTTCATAGGAATCATTACATCTTGTGATAGATGAACACAGCAGGGATTCCCTCCATCCTGGAAAGGAAAAACAGCAGACAAAACTACTGAAGCATCAATCCTCAGAGAGAGGAACTATGTAATCCTATCTCTGTCCTCTAGTGATTTGCCACCTAACACCTAAGTGACACTTTGAAGAAAGAACACCTATGCTTAGCATCATGAAACTGTTAAGAAGCATGGGATAGGCCCTGGACTGGAAAGAAGAAGGAATGAGATTTGCCATTTCTGCCTGTATGAGCTTAGGTATGTCACCTGGACCTCAATGATCATAACTATTCTCATCTCTCAAGCTTCCTGTTAAGACCTAGATGGAAACAACTATATTCTTAGAGATTCTTAAAACCATGATACATACTACACATGTTAGTCATTATTGTTTTATAGATATTTTCAGAAGGAAGAGATCTAAACTACATTAAATGCCCAACTGAAAAGCACAATGAAGAGAGCTTTCACTTAATATGGGCAGTGAATTCTAGCTGATAAGAGTGACCAAGAATCAAATCCTGGATTTACCCAGATGCTTAAGGATATTGTTGCACACCCAGAAGGTTAGCAATGTTTCTCTGTACAACTTTCTCCAGAAAACGAAAGAATTTGGCTCTCAATTCTGCTGCCTCCAATATCAGACTAATTTTTGACACCTAGAAATTCTAACAGTTGGCATTTATTCAAGGTTCATAACATTTAGTTATTTTTTATTTACACTTTGAAACTACTATCCATCACATAGGCAAGTTGACTTTTTATTCAGATCTAAAAATGGAATGATAAAGCTTTCCAGTCACGCTTGCATTAAAGTATTTCCATCAGCAGAAACAAAAGACTAAACTGTCAAGAGTGAGACTGACACCCAAAGGCTCCCAATGAATGTATGCTCTCCTATAAACCTGTGGGCCTTCTCCCAACAATACACAATTTTCTGACATTTAAAAAAAAACCAGTCCAGTTCCTCTAGTCAATAATAGACTGGATATTTATGGATTTTAGTATTTTTCTATTCAAAATAATATGTGTGTTTTATACCTAGTCACCATATCAGCACAGTGGGACTACTGTTTTAAGTTTTTAAGAAAGACGCTTAATTTTCTCTTGATCCTCCTCTGTCCAGCTTTCGCCTCCCTCTTTGGATCCTCCCAGCAATTGGAGTAGCTCTCTTGACAACGAAGGGAAGGAAGCCCATGGCGCTCCATCTCTCCTCTCAGGGTTTATCAAACTGCATCTGCAGGACCACAGGGAGATAGGATTTCAGGTTCCAAACACATTTTTACCTTCTCTGCCTCTCTGCACTAAGATCAAAGACAGGCTGCTCCCAGAGCGGGTCCGGGAGGTTCAAGGCCAAATGCTGTGCGTGGCTCCGCCCTCGGAGCTGTCTGTCTCCATGGAAACAGACGCAGGCGCAACGAAGACTCTAGGTCAGGTGGAGTCCGCAGCAGCTCTGGGTCTCCAAAAGATGGAGAAAAACCAAAAACACTAAAGGGGAGATTGGTTTGCTTTTGTGGGAGAATTACCTTTGTGGCTGATTTTTTAACATATTTCTGAGAAAGAGAAAGGAGGAGGGAGGGAGAAAGAGAGAAGAGAGGGGGGAGAGAGAGAGAAAGTCAGTCATTGGATGAGTGAAACTAAAGCTTACGTTCTTAATTTAATTACATACACTTTCCTCCGGGTCAGAACATTCTGTAATCATTGCAATGTTTATAATTGTAGATCTGCTCCATCTTCATTATGCGGTAGTGAGAAAGTAGTTGATCATGAAAACTATTGCCTGCACTTAGCAAATAATCAGTCCTCATTTAGAGTCCTCATCAAGTTGTGCACATGATATGATCTATTAAGCTCTTGGCTTTCTATAGCATCTCATTAATTTCAGAAGGTTATTTCTAATGATCACATTTCAGAAATCGTCAGAAACGTTTTTCTCCTTTTGTCGCTTGTTGCCAAGCAGGAAGGATCTTGTAATGACATCACAAGCTTCAATATGCTTTCCCATAATGAGTCTTTAGGGGGATATTCAACTTATGAGAATTAAGAAAACAGTCTGCTACTTCTCGTAACATCAAAACCATAGGAACAGGGTTTTACATGCATAATAGCACATGGTTATAATGCTTGCCACAGAGCAGGTTACACCCTGCCTAGACTACAGGCCACTGCTATTGATCAATATTAATATAGTATTACTTGCACTTGCCAATATACACACTTTGAAATAATTAATAATATATCATTTATTACCATTTCTAAGAACCAGAGAATAGAAGAGAAATGTAAAACATCAAAACACATAGTCTCAGCTTTGTCTCTGAACAATTTTATTACATGTCACACATCACAAAAAGCTAATATGCCCAATAGTACAACACTTCAAAAGCAGGAATAATTTGTTTTGTTACATATCACCACCACTCAGGAGTACCCTTAGTTGTTAGCATTGTTTTTAAAATAAAGCAGTGAATAATAATCAATGAAGGGAATATAAACTTGTAAATTACATGAATTTATCTGAAACTCTTGGTCCTTAGAGAACAAGGATGACATTCCACTTGGGACTTGAAGAGCAGGGGTGACAGCTACTGTCACAGTGGCCAGAAGTGAAATGAACTGATGGTTTCAACTACCTTCCCCAGGGTGTGTTTTTTAAAGAAATGCCCTTTGAGTTTATTCCAGCAATATAACACCTTTTTTAAGATATTGAAATGTTGATCTTTTACATTGTTGAGAGTGTGAGATACAGCACAAACCTGGGATAGTTCAAAGATATTCCAAAAGGCTTAATAATTCATTATACTTATTAAGTATTCCAACAACAAAGACATGAGACTATCCCAATATTTTTCTGCTCAATGTTATGGTTTAATTTCTAATGGTCAAAGTCAGCCCTTCCACATCATTTGAGTCAAACAAAAAGATCCTGGTGCAAAAATATGCCTTTTTTTTTTTTGTCTCCCCAAAGTCCTATCATTCGAGTCAACCCTAGATTCTAACATTACTTCCAGAACCCTGTTAAACTTCAAATTCTATCAATAACTAATTAATTTATGCTAGTTAAAAATGCTTAGCTGAATGAAGATCCTTAAGGAAATAGTACCAGAGAAGTAAAATAGATGCTCAGAGATTGAGATTAAGAAACAGAGTAATGGAGCTCAATTTATTGTCTATTGAAAACCTAAGTGCATGGGACAAAGCATTTTCAGTGTCTGTTAATTATCTTTCCCTTACTGTAACAAAATACCTGAGAAAATCAACCTAAAAAGAGGAAAGATTTGTTTTTGCTCACAATGTCAGAAGTTCCAGTGCATAATCAATTGACCTTGTTGCTTTAGCCTATGTTGAGGAAGCACATCCTGGCAGAAGCTGGTGGCAGAGGAGTAAGCTGCTCACTTCAGCATGGCTGGGAAGAAAATTGAGATGAAGGGACTGGAGTACCAGTAATCTAACTTCCTCCCACTAGGCTCTGCTTCTGAAAGGTTCCACCACCTCCAATCACATCAGGAGCTGAGGGACAAGCCTCTAATGCATGAGTCTTTGGGAGACACTTATCTAAACCATAACAGTGTGTATTCTATTTTTTATTCTTCACAATAAGTCACTACTCCCCCCATATCATATAAAGTCCACACACTCCTAAAATTGGCTCTAATTTGAGCAGAATAGAAGCCTAAAATTAACTACATCAATTTCATGATCATTTTAAAAACATTTGAAGACTGGGGAAAACATCTAGAGAGAACCACAAGTTCTTTTCAATTTTCAGATACTTTGGAACCAATAGCAAGGTGCCATTGTGGGTTTTTAAAGAAGCAAGTGGGGGGCTGGTGCTGTAGCTCAGTGGTAGAGCGCTTGCCTAGCATGCGTGAGGCACTGGGTTCGATCCTCAGCACCACATATAAATAATAAATGAATAAAATAAAGATCCATCAACAACTAAAAAAAAAAAATTTAAAGAAAAAAAAAAAGAAGCAAGTGGAATCATCTTGTGAGTGTTGTGAGTGTGTGTATAGTGTGATGCAAGGGTGTGTGTGCATACATACAGGAACATAGTGTGCACATGAATGAGTGTGCAATGTGTGTCTTAGTATAAGTATATATGGGGCAGGTGTCAGGTCGTGATGAAGGACACTTACCACATTATTATTATTTGTGATTCTTATGGTTTGGATATGTGTACAGAGGTGGGGCTTTTAGGCAGTGCTTGGATCATGATGGCTCTGACCTTGACAGAACATTAATCCATTTGAATGATAGCTGAATGAACTCTTGGGAAGTGGTACGTAGGTGGAGGAAGTAACTGGGGGCATGCCTTTAAAGAATTTATCTTTTCCCCAGCCCCTTCCATTCTCTGTTTCTCTCTCCTTGCTCTACTTCCCTGCTGCCATGACCTGAGAAGTTTTCCTCTACCACACCATTTCACCATGATGTTCTGCCTCACCTCAGGCCCAGAGCAATGGAACTAGCCAACCATGGACTAAATCTCTGAGACTGTGAATGAAAATAAATCTTTCCTTAAGTTGTTTATGTCAAGTAATTTGGTTACAGTGATGAAAAGCTGACTAATACAGCAATCTTCTAACTAATTATTTATCCAGACAAACAACTAAAACCACTTTCACAATCTACTTCTCTGAGCCTGAAAAAATGAACGCAGCTATGCCAAATGGTCTCTCTTTATATTCAAAATGGGTACCAGTTAATGAATAGTAACTCCAACATGCTCCTTGGAAACAAACTTCCTCCATCTCCAAGAGACCCATTCAACAAGTTCTCACTTGTTTTCTGACCTCCAGTATTCTTTCTAACCCACTCCCAATTTTTTTAAAAATTTATTTATTCTACTTAGGTATACATGACAACCGAATGCATTTTGATTCACTGTACACAAATGGAGCACAAGCTTTCATTTCTCTGGTTGTACATGATGTAGAGTCACTCCATATGTGCAACATACATGAACCTAGGGCAATAATGTCCATCTCATTCCACCATCTTTCCTGTCCCCATGTCCCCTCCTCTCCTCTCCCACCTCTTTGAGCAAAGTTCCTCCATTCTTCCTATGCCCCTCCTCCATTATTGATCAGCATCCACTTACCAGAGAGAACATTCAGCCTTTGGTTTTTTGGGATTGTCTTACTTCGCTTAGCATGATATTCTCCAAATCCATCCTTTTACCTGCAAATGCCATAATTTTATTCTCTTTTATTGCTGAGTAACATTCCATTGTGTATATATACCACAGTGTCTTTATCCATTCATATATTGAAGAACATCTAGGTTGGTTCCACAGTTTAGCTATTGTGAATTGAGTTGCTATAAACATTAAAGTGGCTGTGTCACTGTAGTATGCTGTTTTTAGGTCTTTGGGTATAGACCAAGGAGTAGGATAGCTGGGTCAAATGGTGGTTCCATTCCAAGTTTTCTAAGGAATTTCCATACTACTTTCCAGATTGGTTGCACCAATTTGCAGTCCCACCAGCAATGTATCAGCATGCCTTTTGCCACACATACTCACCAACACTTATTGCTGTTTGTATTCTTGATAACTGCCATTCTGACTGGCATGAGATAAAATGTTAGAGTAGTTTTGGATTGCATTTCTCTAAGTGCTAGAGATGTTGAACATTTTTTGTATGTTTGTTGATCAATTGTATATCTTCTTCTGAGAAGTGTCTGTTCAGCTCCTTACCCCATTTATTGATTGGGTTGTTTGGTTTTTTTTTTTTTTTTTTTTTTTTGGTATTAAGTTTTTTGTGCTCTTTATCTATCCTGGAGATTAGTGCTTTATCTGATATGCATGTGGCAAAAATTTGTTCCCAGAATGTAGGCTCTCTATTCATCTCATTGATTGTTTCTTTTGCAGAGAAGAAGCTTATTAATTTGAGTCCATCCCATTTATTGATTCTTGATTTTATTTCTTGTGCTTTAAGAGTCTTGTTCAAGAAGTTGGGGCCTAATCTGACATGATGAAGGGTGGGGCCTACTTTTTCTTCTATTAGGTGCAAGGTCTCTGGTCTAATTCCTAAGTCCTTGATCCACTTTGAGTTGAATTTTGTGCATATGGATTTCCAGTTTTCCCAGCACCATATCTTGAAGAGACTATCTTTTCTCCAATGTATGTTTTTGATGCCTTTGTCTGGTATAAGATAACTGTATTTAAGTGGGTTTGTCTTTGTGTCTTTTATTCTGTATCATTGGTCTGCATGTCTATTTTGGTGCCAATACCATGCCATTTTTGTTATTATAGCTTTGTAGTATAGCTTAAGGTATGGTATTGTGATGCCACCTGCTTCACTCTTCTTGCTAAGGATTGCTTTGGCTCTTCTGGGTCTCTTATTCTTCCAAATGAATTTCATAATTGCCTTTTCTATTTCTATAAGGAATGACGTTGGGATTTTAATTGGAATCACATTGAATCTATATAGCGCTTTGGGTAGTATGGCCATTTTGACAATATTGATTCTGCCTATCCAAGAGCATGGGAGATTTTTCCATCTTCTAAAGTCTTGTACAATTTCTTTCTTTAGTGTTCTGTAGTTTTCATTGTAGAGGTCTTTCACCTCTTTTGTTAAATTGATTCCCAAGGATTTTTTTGTTTTGTTTTGTTTTGTTTTGTTTTGAAGCTATTTTGAATGGGGTAGTTTTCCTAATTTCTCTTTCAGAGGATTCATTGCTGATGTATAGAAATGCAATTGATTTACACTTTGCTGAATTCATTTATTAATTCCAGAAGTTTTCTGGTGGAATTTTTTGGATATTCTAAGTATAGAATCATGTCATCAGCAAATAATGATAGTTTGAGTTCTTCTTTTTCTATTCATATCCCATTAATTTCTTTCATCTGTCTAATTGCTCTAGCTAGTGTTTCAAAGACTATGATGAATAGCAGTGGTGAAAGAGGGCATTCCTGTCTTGTTCCCATTTTTAGAGGGAATGCTTCCAATTTTTCTTCATTTAGGATGATGTTAGCCTTTGGTTTAGCGTAGACAGCCTTTACAATGTTGTGGTATGTTCCTGCTATCCCTAGTTTTTCTAGTGTTTCAAACATCAAAGTCACTCCAACTTTTAACAAGAGGTTTTGCCCCATAATTCACTGAGAAGCTAGAAAAATTTTGTATGCAATCTTCTCCCACCTTCCCAGCATTGCTCCATGTGCATAGCAGCACACACACTCTTTCTTTCTCCTACCGTGGAAGTAGTGTTTTTCTTCCGATCAATGGATACCACATTTCTGGCCTGGATTCCATCCTTTCTATCCTTCGAAGATTTTTGTGACTGTCTTCTGAATCACTTGTGTCTTTCTCATTTCCACTAGTAAACAACCATGCTTTCAGTTCTCACTTCTTTAATAAGTGTTCCCACGGTTCTGCATCCTTCCTCAATGACTGATCCCATTTGTGATGGTTCACATCACCACAAAACTTATTAAAGTAGCCATCTAATTTTTGTTGCCTCTATTTCTTCATTTCAAAATATCTCTTTGATCTATTCAGTAGAGCCTATATTTTCCAACCCCACAGAACTACTTCTAATCAACCACCAATTAATTCCCTAATACCAAAGACAACCTTCACTTCTCTGGTCTCATTTTATTTTCTCAACATCAATTACAGCATTAATATTTTCTCCCCCTTGAAATATTTTCTCTTAGTTCCTAAAACAATAATTTTACCCCTTGATTCTGTAAAACCAAGTCTTTAGGTTTCCCACTTCTTTTCTGTCCATTCATTCTCAGTTCCTTCACTGGCCTCTCCTTTTCTGCTAGACTTCTACCCAAGGTCTAGGGAGTCAATCTTCATCCTTTTATAGTTCCAATTTATGCTCTCCCCATTCAAAAATTTCTGTCTCATAACAGAAATTAGATGATATCTAATTGCTGGTGACTTTCAATTCTACATCTAGGCCAAACTCCGTTGTGAGTTCCATACTCTTAATATCTACTGATCACTTGAAGTCTCCACTTAGATATTCAACTTAACATATTCAAAACAGCTGAGTGCATGCATACACCCTCAAAACGTTTCCCCTACCCAGTGGTCTTCTATATTTCAGAAAACAGTGTTACAATCCAGTTGGATTTAGAATCCAATTTGGAATCACAAAACCAGAATAACAGGTAGTTGGTGCTCAGTGAAAATTTTCTGAATACAGAGATGAATTAATTATAGTATCTTATGGTTTCTCAATCAGATAGAAGTGCCATGAGCTAACCTCCTGAGCTGATACATGAACACAGATCTTGTGTTAAATTGTAATCATTGCCCTCTGGGCCTTACAGAAGAATGTGATCCAAACACTTCAGCTGTGTGCAGAGAATTTTAATGACAGTGAAAACATTCAAGGGAAATTGTTCAAGCTCTGTGCTTCATTCCCTTCTTCAATATGCTATATAATTATACAATGCTGTAAAAATCCCTATGCATCTAAATTAATTAGTAAGTTCACCATAGCAAAGATGTACAACATTCTGAAAAACTAATTTTTAATCATTTGGTGAACCCATTTTTATTCTATCTCACTAGACACAACTCAGGGTTTTCTATGAATTAAAATGACATAGCAACCAACTGTCCAATTTATGGAGTAGGGGCATGAATATCAGACAATACAGATTAAGGATAAAAAATATGTCACTAACGAGGGAATTTTCAAAATAGCAAGAGGGTCAATTCATCAGGAAGATATAACAATTAAATACATAAACACACTTAAAACAGAGCCCTTATATACATAATTCAAAAACTGACAGAATTTTAGCAAAATAATTCAATGATAGTAGTCATAGAGTTTACTACACACATTAATAATGGAGATAACAACTAGAGAGAAGATCAACAAGGAAGTAGAGGACCTCAACAGCATTATAAACTAATTAGATCCAACAGACATCTATAGAAAATTCTACCTAGCAATAGCAGAATACACATTCTTCTCAAGTATACATGGGATGTTGCCTGAGATTGATTATACTCTAGGCCATAAAAATGCCTCAATAAATTCTAAAGTCAAAATTATGCAAAATATGTTCTCTGAGCATGGTGGAATTAAATCAAAAATTAATACTAGAAGAAAAGTTGAGGAATTTACAGACATGTGGAAATTAAACAACAAAATTCTAAATAACCAATGGTCAGACAACAAATCATAAAGAAAAATACCTTGCTGTGAATCAAAAAAAAAATATCATGTAACAAAATTTATGGGATATCAAGTGCAGGGATCTAGCTTGACCTCACTGTAGTCGTCTTGTTTGGAACCATCTTCTCGCCTACCAGGTGACCCAGTACACATTCTAAACCTGTATAATAAACAAAGTCTTTAAGACATTAGTAGAGGATTTCATGACAGACAGTGATGACTGGACTCAATTGATATTCCACATGTTAATGTTTTTTGAGAAAGCTCAGGTACATTCCAGTTCGATGTGGGCTCGTTTTGTCCATCTTAGCACATAAACCCCTTCCCCTGCCTCAGGGTGTGGGAATACTCCTTCTTGCTGCCAACCAAGACACACTTCTGCTTGTAAGTCTCTAATAAGTTACATTTTATGCAATCCTGGAATTGTCCTCCTCTTTTTTTTTCTTTCTCTTGGCACCTTTCACCTTCAGTGGCTAAATCTTATCCACTGGGTTTTCCTGAAACACTAAGAAAGCAGTACTCAAAGGAAAATGTGTATTCATACATACATACATTAAAAAAGAAAAACATGATCTCAGTTACCTAATTTCCCATCTTAATAAAAAACAAAAAGAACAACTTAAACCCCAAACAAGTAATATACTTTCTGTCTCTATAGATTTTCTTATTCTAGACATTTAATGCAACCATAAGAAAAATGGTGTTTTAGTCAGCTTTTGTGCTACTGTGACCAAAAGATCTGACAAGAAAAATGTAGAGCAGGAAAAGTTTATTTTGACTTTGTTTCAGAGGTTCAATAGAGGGTCAGCCAATTCCATTGCCCTGGGCCCAACTTGAGGAAGAACATTCTAGAAGAAGGGCATAGTGGAGGACAGTGGCTCAGGCCACAGCAACAAGGAAGTAGAATATAAACCCCAAAAGCATGTCCCCAGTGACCTACTTCCTCAGCCTCACCCTACCTGCTTACCACCCAGTAATTACCATCCAGTTAATTTATATCAGTGGATTAATCCACTGATTCAATGACATAGCTCCTAATCTAACCTCTGAACCTTCTTGCATTGTCTCACCCATGAACTTTTAGGGGGCACCTCATCTCTAAACCATAATACATGATCTTTTGTGACTGATTTTTTTCATATTTTAGAATATTTTCAGGTTCATCTCGGCTCCAGCCTGTATCAGGACTTTATATCTTTTTAATTGACAAATAATGTTCCTTTGTGAAATATACCATATGTGTTATTTATCCATTCTTCTGTTGATTGATACAAGCAAAGAATTAGGTTTTTAATTTTCCATATTCTCTTCAATGCTTGATATTTTTGTTTGTTTTTTAATTATCCTTACCATCTTAATGGATGTGAAATGACATCTCATTGTGGTCTTCATTTGCATGATTCTAATGAATAATGACCTTGAACATCTTGCTATATGCTTATCAGACAGTTTTGTACTTTCATTTGAGAAAAGTCTATTTAGATTCTCATTTCAAATTATCTTTTTATTGTTGAGTTGTAAGAGTTTTTAATATATTTTAGATAGAATAAACGTATCAAGTACATTACTTACAAGTAATTTTTCTAGTTTGGGGGTGTATTTTTCCTGTTCATTTTGTATTTTTTGTAGCCCATCAGTTTTCACTTAATGTAACTACAATGTCTAGTTTGTGTCACTTGTTTTCTGGTGTCATATTTACTAATCTGTTGCCTAATTTAAAAATGTAAAACTTTACTCTTCTGTTTTCATCTAAGTGTTTCATAGTTTTACCTCTTACATTTAAATCTTTGATCCAGAAAGGAGTCCAATGTCTTTGTTTTGGGGATAGACATTCACTCATTTTAGCACCATTGAAAGACTGTTCTTTTGCTTTGAATTACTCTGGCAGCCTTGCTGAAAATCAATTTGACATGAGTACATAAGGTTTTGGGTTTTGTTTTTGTTATTTTACTTATTTATAGTTGTGGCTCATTTCTTACAAGATTTGAAGATTAAAAAAAATGAATTCAAGTTATGGCAACAATTAAGCACACCTTTCTGCTAAGGCAATGCATTTCATCCTTGAGAAACTAAAAACATGACAATATTGTTCTAACAGTCTGAGGGACATTCTGGTTGAGAATGACATCTTACTAAGAAATTCTCAAAACAGAAACTTCTAACTTCCCACTAAAAATGCCTATGAAGATACAGTACTCCAGGAAAAATCACTTCCTAGTACAATTTTCATTTATAGAGAATTTTGTTTGTTTTATTTATCTTAAGTACACTTTACTTTTTGGGCAATTTTAGGTTAATAGTAAGATTGAGTACAGAAGGTACAGAGATGTCCCATGTACGTCCTTCCCCACGTAAGCCCAGCCTCCCCGACTATCAGCAGAGGGCCAGGTTTGTTGCAAGCAATGGACCTTCATTGACACATCGATAGCACTCAAGGTCTGAAGTTTACACTAAGGGTCACCTGGTTTATTGTGTACCACTCTTGGTACGTTCTGAGTTGGGACATATATATAATGATATGCACCACTAAGACTCATAAAGAGTATTTTCACTATCAGAAACATCTTCAGTGCTCCACTTATTTGGCTTTCCCACCGCCCAAACCTGGCAACCACTGACCTTTTCACTGTCTGCATAGTTTTGTCTTTTACAGAATGTCATATAGTTGGAATCCTAATACATAGCCTTTTCAGGATTGGTTTCTTTCAATAAGCAATATGCATTTAGGGTTCCTCCATATCTTATCATAGCTTTATAACACATTCTTTTCTAGAACTGAATAATATTTCAATGACTGGATATACCACAGTTTATCTATCAGTGTACCTACTGAAGGACACCTTGGTTGTCCACATTTTGACAACTGTGGACAATAAAGCTTCTTTGAACATTCATGGGTAGATTTTCATGTGTACTTAAGTTTTCAACTCATTTGGGTAAATACCAAGTATTGTGATTGCTGGATCATATGGTAAAAGTATGTTTAGTTTTGCAAGAAACTGCCAGAGTTCTTTGAATAAAAATAAAAATTCTTAAGACTCAGAAATATAAGACTGCCTAAAAACAAACCATTAGAAAAATCTAAATCATCAACTCTAAATCACACTGCCAAAGACAAGGGCTCCATCTCTATTTTAAGAGATACAGAGTTGAAACCTAGGACTTTTTTACATGAGCTTTATGTCATTAAGACAAATATTATCAGAGTTGCAAGAACTCAGGGAATCTTTTACCCAGGTAACCTTCTTTTGAAAATTATTTGAAATGAACTCCAACTGTCCAAGGAACCGAGTAAATTAATAATTCATAGAGAAATTATTCTGCAAGAAGACGGGTGAGAAATACAATTTCTCTGTCCCAAATAGAACAAGTCCTGCATTACAAGTTCTCTAGGACCTTTTGTACACCTTCTGCATGACATGTGTCTCAGATGCTAGTATATACATGTTGCTACAACTGCTCAATCAATGTCTGCTGTTCCTATCACACTGGCCCTTGTGAATAGGCTGTGTGGGCTGGTGCTCACCTTTGTAGAAGCCTCTGCCACCAGGGTGATGCCTTGCATCAGAGTTGGCACTCAGTTTTCTGTGAATGAATAAGCAAATGAACCTGATACTGCCACATTCTCCACACCCCCACCTGATTATAATCTATTTGTAACATGTAACTCCTTTGGAAATTTCACAAGGACAAGAACTAAGCACCTTCCTCTTTGCACCTCAAGAGTCTCTGGATGCTCTCAACAGGGTCATTCAATTCATATTTGCTGTATTGAACTGAATTCTCTGTCTCACCCTCTCACTCACCTCACACCCTGTCCCACTATGGCAAATGCTCTTTCATGCCTCCATAGCTTTGTGTATGTAGCATTTTATCTTGCTATTCTCCAACCCACCTTCTTTGCTCTGTGAACAACCCTCCTGCCAGCTCCAACACTGTCTCCTTAGTGGATACTAAGGCAGAACTTGCTGTTGCCCTAGCAACTAGCCACATTGTTCCAAAATCATCGGCATATTTGTTTGTCTTGAACCTTATAAGGTGGGCTCCTTGAAGGCCATAATTTTTGACTTTCAACTTTAATTACCATGTTGTCTAACTCATAGTAGATGCTCATTAAATATTTGCTCAATAAGTAAAGTTTCTGCAGAACTAAAAAAGTGAACCTACTGAACGAGGTATATGGGTATGGGAGTAGTTGCTCATCTATTCAGAAGGGCTTTGAAGAGATAAGCCAAGTATTGACCAACTTGGAAGTTGCAAAATGCAACTGGATACCATGCACTCAGGGAGGTATAAATGATGACTAGGTAGTTTTGAATATACACGGGCTTAAGCTTGGTCTCAGTATGGAGGGCGTTTTTGACCTCTCTGTGTTTCAAGGTTACACTGCTCTCAAGGTTTGGTTAAAACAAAAAGCAACTCAAGTTTTAACTACAACATTGAAATTATTCAATCTCTTTTGGTTATGATCATGCTGTTTTGCTGCTTTCAAGCTATTTCCTCAAAATTGGAAGATGAAAGGAGAGAAATTCTTCAGTGTCTTTTAAACATTCTCATCTAATTAATAGTTAAATCAAGAAGTGTTCCTTATCAAAATTTCCTTTAGTCTGTTTTACAAGACTCATTTTCTCTGTCATGTGAAAGTGTCATAATTTTTGATAGAGGATTCAATTAAAGTTTTTATGGAAAGATTTAATCAAGCTTTTAAAATCTGGGTTTTTATTTTTTTTAAGATTGTACTTCATAGATGTATATATTATGGTTAGATTTGCTTGCCCCATAATTGGTCTTTCTTTCTTGCAGCTATTTTTAAAGGAGATTCCCAACCCCCTTCTTGAAAGCCTAGGACAGTCTAACTTTATCTTGCTATTGTTAAAGGTTTTCATATAAGTATTTGCAAGTTGCACACCTGCTGAGAAGCTCTTCACACACAAGAACTGACATGAACCCCCCTGTCTAAGAGAATGCAAGCAATTTTGGGTGGACAAAGGGCTCTGAATGAATGAGAATCAACATGACCTGATATATTATAAAGAACTCAAAATTATTATCATAAATTAGTCAGGGAAATACTATACAAAAGTGGATAGTTCAAAATGCACATGAAGCTATTGAGACAGGAAATACCAAGGTAACATAAAAAACAGCTGCACCATTTTTCATAGACTAACCAAAATGAGGACGTCCTAGAAAGCAGCCTTCAAATTCTATTTTTGACAATGTCAAATCCATTTTATAAAATTGAAAAGTTGTACAAGCAGCCAAACATTGGAGCAAAGATTGCTCAGGGTATTATTTCTTTTACATAAGAAAGGTGAAAGGTGTTGGTTCTTTTCTATAAATGCAAGAAACTTATTAATACATCTCTTTAATTGTCATAATTATTACTGATTTTTAATTGGTCTTGGCACTTATCAACTTGACCTTGGCAAAGTAAGATTTCTAGAACAGGAATCAGGGTGCAGAAATCTAGTTTCAGTGCCGATGTTATGTAGCTCTCTTCCTGCTGATAAACCCTATCCTTTGGGGGTTTCAGTTTCTCTATGAAAGTAAATGATTGAATAAAATCATCTCTGTTTCAGTTTTGGGACTCAAGTTAGGTTTATACAATGAGATATACATCATGATCTAGGAATAAGAACAAGATAAAAATTTGGCAAAAGTTAAAAAAGGAAAACTGACTTAAAGGACAATGCAACAGTATTTAATTCACGTATTGTCACACTGACGAAGATAAGATCATTGTCAAAGATACAAAAAGAAGAATAGTAAGAGCTCAGGCCACGAAGGGCAAGTCAATTGCTCATGGTGAGCCAACTCCCCTACATTGGTAGAGGCTGTCTAGAGCCTCTTGGAATTTAGAGGATTCAAAAGCCCAGTCTGAGCTCAATGACAAAGAATGCTGTGATTTATTAGCAACGTCTGCTGTAGACTCACACAAGGAGAGTAGAAACAAATGTAAGGTATTTGCCACATAGATTCTCAAACAATATTCTAACCATATCTAGTAGATACCTGTTATTTGTTTCTGAAGATACATCTAAAGACCTTAGGATGCCCTCTATTCTCAAATAACACAGCATATGATCTATCAACATAAAATAAAATATTATTAAATTTATTTAAACAAAATATTATTTAAATTTTCAGTAGCTCCTTTCAGTCCCTTACTGTTCTATAAACACAAGATTAAAGCACAAAAACTAGTTACAGCTGAGACTACTACATGCCCCCAAATTTTAATTCATCTTTTCTGTAGTAATAGAAGCCTGATTTATTTGTTTGTTTGTTTGTTTTAGGCACGATGGCTGCCCAGAATAAATACAGCTCTGATACACAAAATATTTCAACAAGGACATCATATATGACAGTGGTCTCATCAAATTGTAACATAGCTGTGGTGAGTACTAGGTTATATCACATAGGTTTGTATAAGTACAAAAACGAGCATTTCTCAAAATAGTTATCTGAAATACTTAAACAAGACTGCATGAAATCTAAGAAAGTTATGGGTCTATTTTAACAGATGTTTAAGATAAGAACCAGTCTGGTTCTTGGAAGGTAAATTTGATTTGAACAGAATTGTAAGTGAAAAGAAAAGGTGAGATATTCATAAAAAATATGCTTCATTTACCTCAATAGCTGTCAATAATCAGAGGGAAAAACAAATTACTGTTTCTAAACATAAATTAAAAACCACACATTAGCAGAAAAGAAGGTGTCCATCTGACAGTGAAAAGAGTGCAATGTTGTCTCTAAAATTGGCGATCCTCTGGCTTCATTCTTTCAATGTATTTTTATTTTATTTTTTTAAGACATTTTTGTATTTACTAAATGTACTTTATTTTTTCAATTTTTTTAGTTGGAGATGGACACAGTATCTTTGTTTATTTTTATGTGGTGCTGAGGATCGAACCCAGTGCCTCACGCACGCTAGGCAAGCACTCTACCACTGAGCTACAATCCCAGCCCCTCAATGTATTTTTAAAAAGAAAAATTAAACAAAGCCTTCAACCACTTCTGAAGAAGTAATGAAAAGTTTGGAAGAAACAGCTATTGATCAAAATTAAGAAATGACAGAATAACTCAGTTGATACATATGCATAAATCCACAAAAGAAAAAGAAAGCTATTCCCACATTTTTAAATAAATTTTTAAATTAAATTTATTTTAAATACCATTATCTATACATGATTATCTTAGAACCTGTGAGATTCCAAAATCTAATAAAACAAAATTTATGTTCCAAAACCTGCCATTGTTGCAAGTATGAAATGTTTTAAAATGACATGTAGTCATGTATATATTTAAACATG